>CM075855.1:99342790-99647960 GCA_037975125.1 Latrodectus hesperus
TTATAAATAAGAAAAGTTTTTTGCAATAAAAAACTGACGATATAATTAAGGGTGTTTGCTTTGTATGATTACACAAAACAGGCAATTGATCACTTTATAATTGTTATCAACCTTTTTGAAAATTAATGCTCAACTATCAATTCTAGTGAAAAATTATTTTCTACAAAATGAAACTTTAACTTTGCAAAATTCTTTACAGAAGTTATGAAGCTTTTTACGAATTTCTATAGAATGGAAACAAGGTGACAATTGCTGCAGTATGCAAAACTGGCTTTAGACACCTATTCACTGACCTGAATGCTATTTCCCTTTGAGAATTAGCGATAAGCACCAACACTTAGCATTATTCAAAGAGCATTAATTGAACAATTGAGGTTTTTGGCAATTATTATAAAAGTGACCTTTCCCCACATGCTTCTAATCCAATGATGTGCCATTGATAGAGAAGTAAAATTTCCAACAATTTTTGGAATAAGCTGGGAATTTTGAGGGAATAATTTCAACCAATCATCTTTTGTGTAACGGATTGTTTTGCCTTGTATAAATGATGGAAAGTAGAGTTAACTATGTAAATATGCATTTTTTTTTTTGCATGTCATCTATAACAAAGATAATTAGTTTCACTCTAATAACAATATTTAAAATAAAAATAAGGAATTAATAAAAAATATCAAATTTATTTTTAGTGTTTTAAAATTTTAAGATATGGAGAAAACTGAAATTTCAATAAAGAAAAACAAAGCAAAATTCTTTTCAATGATATTCATCACAAAGCAATACTTCAACATTACAATGCAAGATTTCCTAACTCACTTTATTATTTTGCAGCAAGAATATTTTTTATCTAAACAAAAATAAAGAACTTCAAAATAGAAATCTAGGTTTTTTTCTGCCAAAAAATTTAGCTATTTGCTTATATTCTTCTGCATTTAGGATATAATGCAGAAGTATATCCTACAGCAGTACAGTAGTCTAATTACTATCAATAAGATTAAGGAAAAGCACAGCCAAATATTTTTCATTCATCAGAACAGAGTATTTAGTTTTCTAAGTATATTTATTAATGATAACAGCAAGCAAAGTAAATTTTAGTCAATTGTTTATTTTCTTACTGTAATTTTTACTCTCACGGAAATCTTTGGCTAAAAATTATATCCATATTCTTTTGTGTAGAATTTTTTTTTTACAAATTTAAAAAAAGTTGGGAAATTAAAGGAAATTATTAGTAATGATTGTCTCACGTGCAATTAAAGCTATATTGTGAAGTCCATACAAATTCCTAAGAAATATTTTAGATCTATTTCATTAAATTTTATGTAATATAGTCATTAAATTTTTCAATGTGTTATATTCATTGATTTTTAAGATATGTCTATTGATTATACAATTATGAATATTTGATTTAAAATATAGAACTACAAAGAAATATGAAAATTTTATTAAATTGTTAATATAAAAAAACCAGGCAAATAATTTGAATTGTCTACCTTTTTAATTAGAAAAGGGTTTGTAGAGTGCCTCCAAATCCATATTTAATTTCTTGAAAACAAGGATACCTGGATATACCCCCAGGCGCTGGGTCCCCATCAGTCGCCTCTTACGACACACAGGGGGGTGGTAGTGCTATTCTAACCCGGCACCACACGGGTATAATTTTTACCATAAAATAGGAAGCATAAAATCTTGTATTTTATGTTACTACTCAAAGCAAATGTTTTTAAATAAAGTTCCAAATTTCTATTGTCTTTTTATGAAACTGGATTCCTTTATCCCTTTTCTTGCTCTAATTCCTTTATTAGCATTATTGACAGCAAGAAAAGAGATAAAGGATTTCCCTCTAGACAAAAAATATTTAAATCCTCTTTATATTTTCGCATATGATACATTATACAATAATTAACTATCTGAATACCAATTTAATAGTGAGTAAAGTAAGAATCGAGAAAAACTTTAAGTGGCTTGAGACTCATTTATTTCAAAAAACTGGTTTCACTTAGATTAAGATGATAAATTTTAAAGAAATGTCACTTTTTAATCTAATTCATTGATGTAAATACATGCAGTACATACTGTGATGCCTAATCAATTATGCTATAGATATTGTACCCAAAGCTTATAAAGGTTAAAATTAAGAACATTTCAATTCCACCAGGACAAAAACACTCATCTTTTGAAGTCCACACAAATTGATAGCATTTATTGTTTGAAAATTTACTTTTTTCAATGATGCACTACTCTGCTTCATTTCATGATGGTTTATATTTTAAAGATATTTTGAATAGCAGTTGTAGAAGTTGATTTGCTTTGGTTTGTTGGTCGCTCAGTCATTTCCTGTACAGGACTTGTCAGACTGAGGGCTATAGTTTAAAAAAAAGTGGATTGTGAACCACTAAAAACAAACATTGTCAAGGTGGGATTCAAACCCACCAAATTTAAACCTAAGGGGTTACAGAAATTTAGATTATGTTTCTAGTGTAATTAGATTTACATTCATAAATTTCTTAAATCAGATAAATGTTTTAAAGAATAATATTTATTGATAATTCTATTTACAGTAGAAACTTCATGATACTGAAATCATTATTGAAAAAAAAAATAAACAAAAACACAATATATAAGTAAAAAAAATTTTAATATAAACATAAATTTTATACAAACATACAACAAACTTAACTAATACATATTTTTATAACATTATCTTCAGTTCAATGTTCCTTTTAGTCTTTCTCTTTCTACCTGAAAATAATAAAAAAAAATTAATGAATTTTAAGAATTTTTTAGAAATAGTATAATGAATGCAACACCTATACAATAGTGTAAATAATGTTAAAAAAAAATTCTAAACATTAATAATGATATTTAAACATTTTTAATATTAAAGCACTTCCTTTATTTATTAAAAACAATTATACATACAATAAAATTTAAATGAAATGTTTTTAAAAATCTGATCATTGATATCAAAAATTTTAAAAAATGTTTCTGAGTTGCATTATTATATACAATAAAAATTAAATATAAAATTACATTAAATCAATGTACAATGCAGCTGTACAACAACGCACGTTTCTTGCTTCTGATTCAACAAATCATTCAAGCATCAAAATAGAGGTCAAAATTACATCAGATTTTGTGACTTTGAGTAACATTGTGTATGAAAATTTATTTTTGTATATCTATACATGTTATAAAAATAATGTAAATTAAAACCAGTATCTTCGACTTTTATTCCCTATTTTCCCTATAACGCACCAGAAATTTAATTGCTTTAAATATTTCATTGACTGATATTGAATTATATTAAGAAATTTGAAGCAGCCAATAACTAACATAAACTAATGAATTACTCTTTGGTGGCATCTAAAACTTATAAATGGAAATTATTGTATAAATAGAAGTCTAAAACATCCCCTGGTCATTTTAACTCAAATGTTAGTAGTAATCAATATCAAGAGCCTGTCTATTAAAATAAAATTACACAAGAATTTTTACTTACTAATATTTTATATTGCTCAAGATTATTTTTGCAGATGATTTAACTGTTAATCAATGTCACCTTCAGTGCCAGAAGTTGGATTTAATGAATTGTCCTCATGGGTTTCTTTTTTCATTTCATTTATTATAGTACCAATAAATGCTGTAGACTTCTCTGAAATATAAAAAAGTGCATAAGTTTCATAACACAAGCATCTAAAAATCTACAAACAATATTTTTCATTCAAATTATTCGCAAATTAACTTTCAACATAATTCTACATAAAGCAATATACATATCTGATCATAATCCTTTTATTTACATATTAACATTGTTGCAAAAAGGTCATATCTGTTAAATCTATAATTTTAATCAAAGGACTGACATAAATATTTAAAAAGAGATAATGAATTTAATTGCAAGTAGCAATAATGATCCACTTCTTCAACTTTTAAATAATAAGAAATAAAGAATTATTTATTGTTCTAATGGGATTCAATCATTCAAAAATTAAGTACAAATTTCAGTCTTCTGACTGTTACAATTATCAATTTTCACATTCAGAATATCTAACAATATAAAAAACCTTGTGTAATTTTTATTTGAAATTTCACACATTTTAAATAATTTTAGCAATTTTTCTTAGCTTGAAAATCACAATTGCCTTATGATATATCCTTTTACAGGTAACTTCTTTCTGTAAAATTTCTGTCTGTACTTTTTGAAGAATTCACTAGGGCATTTTAAGAAGATTTATTCGTGTTTAATATAAACAAAAATTGTTCAATAATCACAAGCAGAATGTATACACACATGCAAAGATACGTATACAATAAAACACAAAAACATATTTATGCATTTGGTATATATTATTTTCTACTCACTGTGATTTGTGAAGTTTAACAGAACAATGTCCAATAAAGAACAAAGTGTGGCAGATGATGGACTCAGTTCTTTAATTATTGATAAAACATAATAAAGACAAATTATATCTAAATAACAACATAAACATTATATACTCTTTAAGATATCTATAACACTCAAAAATACAAGATTTAGTTGGTTGGTTGGGTTTTCTGGCGCAAGGTCCAAAAAGGACAAGCTGCGCCAAGTCTAAGATTATTGTTGATTTATTTTATTTTTTTTAATTAATTTTTTTTCAAAAAACCCAAACATTAAAATTTTAAAAAACAAAAATCAGTGTAAATATAATTTTAAAATCTTTTTATGAAATATAAAAAGAAAATAATAATTAAATATATATATATATATATATATTTTAAAATTCATAATATATATTTAAATAAAAGCTAAGAAACCTATAGCTCTCAAAAATGCAAATAGGTTTCTATGGGGTAGATCTCTCAATAAATCCAATAAAGTTAAAATGTCAGTTTTAAAATAGTGTAAACGTAAATGGTTAAAATCTTGACATGAGATTAAAATATGATATACTGTGTAGGGTTCATCATATGTTTCACATCATGGACCCATCTCACTCAGAAATAAATGCTTGTGTGTGAAACGTGTGTGTCCAATATGAAGGCGAGTCAAACGGACATCAGCCCTTTGTAAGGGTAAAATTGATAATGGAGTGATAGAGATGGAAATAAGGCATGGAGTTTGTTATTGACCTGCAGGTTCTATGATTCTTCCCATAAAGAATATATTAGTTTTTTGACACCATTTCTCACATCAGACAAGGGAACATATGGCAGAAATGGTCCGAATGCAGCTTTAGCTGCTGCATCAGCCTTTTCATTGCCATTGAGACCCACATGATCAGGGATCCAACAGAACAATATATCATAATCCTCGCCAGCAAAGGAATCCAATTCTTTGAAAATCCTAGATACAACTGGGTGACATTGATAATTACCACTTCTCAATGCCTCTGTTGTTGTTGTTGCTTATCCTCCATGTCTGACGGAGTCAGACTAGATCCACAAGTTCGTTGACTGTAAGGAAGTCGAAGACTAAAAGAGGATTGCTAAAGAGATCCTCCCTAGAGAGACCCATGCAATCCAAAAGATGCTCAGGAGAAGCCTGATGATTTTGGCACTTGGTGCAGGTGACGAAATCAACGCCTCTAAAACACTTAAGCTGTCAGTGTACACACAATGTTTGAAAGAATCACTTCTCACGTGCTGAAGAGCATAATAAATTGCAGTTGCTTCAGCAGTGAAGATGGAGCTAGAACTAGGGAGGCTGTAGCTAAGAATACTATTTTCTGAGACTACAGCACACCCCACATGTCCTGCATTTTTAGAACCATCAGTGAATATTGGTGTGTATGTATTATACTGACAGCGATGTGATACATATAGCTGTTGAAAAATGATAATGGTTGTATCTGATTTTCTAAATTTATAAAAAGGATTAATTATATTGATATATGGATCATACCAAGATGGTTTAGTTAAAAAGTCCGTTTTGACAAATTGGACGTCATGCAGGTCAGACAGAGATAAAATTTACATCTTGTGAGAAACGGTGGGATGCTATAACTACGAATAGCATCCCACCGTAGGATAATCTTTTTAGTGTATGAGTGAGAACCATAGAACGTAAAGGATGACGCGCATCAGACATGATTTTACAATAGTAACTGAGAGACAGTTGCATACGTTGCAGGTCTAAAGGCAATTGATGACGTATTGCATAAAGACTCTTGACGGGTGATGTGCAGAATGCGCCCGAACATATTCTCAAAGCAGAATGATGTACAGTGTCTAGTCTGCGTATAACAGAAGATCTAGCTGATCCGTAAACGACACAACCGTAGTCAAGCCGAGATAAAATGATGTAATACATGCGGAAGAAACGTTAATTTACGAATCAAATATCACTCCAAAGAATTTTACCTGATGGACTACTGGTATAGGTGTGTTATTGATTCGAATTACGAGATCATTGTGAAGGCTAGTCTTTCTGCAGAAATGGACACAACTGCTTTTACATGGAGATAGTGTATGGCCATTCTCAGAACACCCCCTATCACACACGCAGCATGGTATAGCCATATGAGCTGCATTGATCATTATTTCAGTAACCTAGTTTACAGCTTCATCAATGCTCCCGATCAAAACCACCTCTTCATCAATGACTGCCAATTGTGTAAATAATGTCCAATCTGCCCGACTATACACGTAAGTAGGTAGGCGTTGTCCTACACTACTACCTCCAGTCTGAGAGATGACGAGAGGAAAATGATCACTATTTTGTAGATCATTTCCTACAGTTAAATTTAACAATGGCAGAATTGAAGGAGTACAAATGGCCAGATCGAGAGAAGGAAATGTTCTTGTGGGTTCATGAAAGTACGTTTTCTCGTCGGTATTAAACAGACAAAGACAGTTATTAAAAATGAACTGCTCTATCTGCCGACCGCGAGAATTAGTATCACTACTCCCCCACAAAGTATTATGCCCATTAAAATCACCGAGTAACAAAACTGGTATTGGCAGCTGATCAAGTAAAGCTTCGAGTTCCTCTAGGCGGATGACATCATGTGGTGGCAAATATAAGATACAGGCTGTAATTAAACACGATGTGTGTATTCGTGCAGCTACAGCCTGCAGAGTAGTATTCAAAGGATGAGCAGTGCTGGGAAAATTATTTGATGTGAATATAAAAACACCTCCAGACACTGCACCATCATCACCACAGTCTTTTCGAAAGCATTTAAATCCACGTATCGCAATGCTGTTGCTGGACTTCAGGAAAATTTCCTGAAGCGCAATACATGCGGGATTTTTAACTGAAATTAAAGACTTGATGTCATCAAGATGTGAACATAAACCATGGCAGTTCCAAGAGATGTGAAGGAGGTTATATTTAAGATAAAATAGCTCAGTTCCCAGCGCTGAAAGGCATGTCATCTGACATCTCCTCGAGTGATAGATCTTCGTCCGAGGGATGTAAGGAAACAGTGTCAGCCTCAGCTGCATTCTTATGTGTTTCAGTGACTTTACTAACGGCAATATCAATATCTTCGATCAAAGCCATTTTATCATCAACAACTGCCAATTGTGTAAATAGCGTTCAATCTGCCCGACTGTACACGTAAGTAGGTAAGCGTTGTCTTACACTATTATCTCCAGTCTGGGAGATGACGAGAGGAAAATGATCGCTATTATGCAGATCATTTCCAATATTTAAATCTAACAATGGCAGTAGTGAGGGAGAACTAATGGCCAGATCGAGAGAATGAAATGTTCTTGTGGTTATGTGAAAGTAGGTCTTTTCGTCAGTATTAAGCAGACAGAGACTTATCTGAAATAAACCGCTCTATCTGCCGACCGCGAGAATTGGTTTATGGTTTATGAATTATGCACGACAAAGAATTATGGCCGTTAAAGTCACCTAACAGTAGAAATGGTGTTGGCAGCTGATCTATTAATGCATCGAGTTCCTCTTGGCAGATGAAATCGTGTGGTGGCAAATACAAACAACAGACTGTCAACAAGCATGATGCATGAATTCTCACAGCTACAGCCTGTAGTGTAGTATTTAAATGTTGGGCAGTGCTGGGATAGTTGTTGGATGTTAATATGCAAACACCTCCAGACACTGCACCATCATCACCACAGTCTTTTCTAAAGCTTTTAAACCCACGCATGGAAAAGTTATTGTTGGACTTCAGGAATGTTTCCTGAAGTGCAACACATGCGGGGTTGTAGGCTGAAATTATAGACTTGATGTCATCATGATGAGAACGCAAACCATGGCAGTTCCAAGAAACAAAGGAAGTTATTGTTGAAATTGAAAAGCTCCTTTCCCGGAGCTGGAAGGCATGTCATCTGACATCTCCTCGAGTGACAGATCTTCGTCGGAGGGATGTAGAGGCACAGCGTCAGCTTCCAGGGTTAAGGCTTTACGGGTGGATATGGAGGGCCTAGAATTGCCCTCCTTTGCAGATCTTAGTTTAAAAGCCTTTAAGGCTTTGGATCTAGCCATCAGAGCTTTTCTGCGGGGAGTGGTTGTGAAGGTCGATTTTGGCTTTTTCTCAGGTATAGGGGTAATTTTACAATTGGAAGTGAAAGAGCATCTGTTTGCGTACTAGCCGTTCTGGTGACCTTGGCAGCCACAGTCGCATAGCTAACTCCTGCTAGAGGTGTACAAGCTGTAGCAGCACGTCTCGCCTCGGGATATGAACAATTATTTTTAACTTTAATGGTTGTGATCTCTTTCTCCAGTATCCAGATAGGACAACTTCTAGCGTAGGAGGGGTGGTCACCCTTACAGTTGACACACCTCTCCTTTGCAGTACAAGACGAACTGTCATGGCCAACTGCTGCGCAGCAAGTGCAAGTCAGTTTGCCACTGCAAGCCGCTTTAGAGTGACCAAATCTTTGGCATTGGAAACAACGCAAAGCATTAGGAATAAATGTCCTAACGGATAGATGCATATACGCAGCTTTAATATGCTGCGGAAGGTCTGGCATCGCAAATGTCAGTACGAGATGTTTAGTATTGATAATCTGCCCATCCCGTCTGACAGTAATGCGTTTTACAGCGCAGACCTTTTGATTTTTGAGATTTTCTTAGATCTCGTCCGCAGGCGTATTTAGCAAATCCTTTGCGGATACCACACCACGTGAGAAGTTAAGATTTATATGAGGTTGACGGACACCTCAAGGTTAACGAGCATGTTCATGCTGCTTATGAGAGTTGCTTGTGCATCTGAGGCAACTTCTACCATCAAATCACCAGAAGGAAGTTTCTGAATGTTCTTTACTTTGCCGATATTGCCACTGATACCTTTTTGGATTAGGAAAGGGGATACATTATCAAAGGTACCCTCCTTTTTTTTCACAATGTAAAATCTTGCTTTTATTGACTTAAAAGTAGTTAAAATAATTTTAAAAAGAAATTTCAAAACAAAATAAATTATTATTTTTGTGCATTAGGAAAACCTACAAAAAGTGAAGGTTGGTTGGTTGGGTTTTATGGCACAAGGTCCAAATAAGGACAAGCTGCGCCATAATTTTATTTAATTTTTGATTTTTATTTTTTCTATTTTTTTTTTAACCAATCAACTTTTAAAATTCCGATAAAAATATAAGTATTATTTATAAGATTAACATAAATAATAAATAGACAAACACCCAACATATAAAGGAATAAATTATATCTAAAAATCTAAAATAAAAGGCTAAACTAAATCTGTAAAATGTCAAAAGTATTTATTTTAAAATCTTTTGATTTAAAATTATATATAATTTATAAAATCAATGCTTCTTAAAAATGCAAAAATATTTTGATGCGGAGGTTCGCCCAGCAAATCCCGCATCGTTAAAATATCAGTCTTAAAAAATTTAAAACAATGTTGGTTAAAATCAGAACATGAAATTAAAATAAGAAACACAGTGTATGGTTCATCACACGTTTCACATCAAGGTTTTAATTCATTTAGGAATAAATGCTTATGAGTGAAACGTGTGTGTCCAATACGAAGGCGGGTTAATTTAACATCCGCACTCCGTAAAGGTAAAACTGGAAATGAAATGAGAGATGAAGTTATGGTATACAATTTGTTGCTGACTTGCATTCTCCATGATTCCTGCCAAAGTTTATGCACAAAACTTTTCGCACCTTTTCTCGCATCACAAAGTGGAACGGAAGGCTGAAGTGGAGTAGATGCAGACTTTGCAATTCACATATAACCAGCAAAAAAATAGTAAATGATATAATAGATGCTGATGTATATAACACATCGCCATCTGTAAATAGAAACTGTACCACCATCTGCAAATAAATGTTACTTAAAAATTCCAATTATCTCACCCCAATGAAAAAGTATACATTTTAAAAACCTTTTTTAATATAAAAGGAACTTGAAACTAAGCATAACAAAAACCGATTTTCATGCAATGTATATAATTGGTTTTTTGAGGTTGTGATAATTGAGTAATCTTGATGGTGATTGTTCGACTATTTCAAAACAATCGGTCACATTGTCAGCCTATGTGCAGAGTTATGGTGTAATATAGATGTCAAAAACTGAAAGGCACATACAACAGCAGTAGTTTCAGCCATATAAATACAATTGTAAAGGGCATAGCTATAAGTAATGTTATATGAAATACCATAGCCAATATTATCCAACTTTCAGTCATCCATAAATAGAGCTGGTAAACGATAGAAGTGATGCATTCAACGTAATTAGCAAATAAGTTTAATACAACAAGGGGGAAACCCAAATAAATTGTAAGGACAAATACTTAGTCTCTTAAAACTATGAGCAAGTTCAGTAAATCCCAATGGGTGGTGGGGAATTGACAAGATTTAAAACAATAGTTAATAACTGTTTATGGCACAAGGAAGAAGACTGCTAACAAATCATTTACAAGTTTTGAGTGGATGAAGTCTGGAAGGCACCTGAGCAAATTTAAGAAGCCTGGTGGCACAGTGTCCAAGCAAAGAACAGAATTTCTTTCAAACCTATATACTACACAACCATGATCTATTTAATATTAATAAAGTATGATAAATTCACTAAATTCCAATTAATATTTTATGAACAGCACACTAAATGGCAACTACATTTAACACTTAGTGTGTGATGTAGATTCACCTCCATAAGGAGCATCCTGGAAACACTTTTAAGGGCTGCTGCAGTAGAATTTAAGTTCTCATGAACAGTCTCTTGTTCTCTTGAACTTCTCTCCAGTTCTTTTGACCTCATTATCAAGCCAGATGATCCATCTACTTATATAGATTAAAGTTTTTGGTACTTCTCCAGAGCTATAATAGGTTTAATCTCAAGTTATAATAGGTTTAACCTGACATTTACATTTTCAGCAAAAGGACAGTTTTTGGAGAATCAGGTTCAGGAAATAAAATACAAGGTTGAAGATTGTGCTTTAAATGTTGCTTATATGACAGTTAGAACAACAACATTTAAAATGCTACATCCTAACGTTTTTATCAGCTAGTGTAAAATGGCATGAAGTTGATCCAATGTACCAGGTTTTTTAGCTCTTTAGTTTTGCACACTCAGTATCTGTAAATCTAATTTTGCAATACATGTAGCTGTTCAGTGGATAAAGTGTGCTGTTTTGGATGGGTGTTTCTTATCACCAAGCTAACTCTTTGGCCAATCAATTCTATCAGCTATCATCTGAACGTTTGCATTTGAAGTATCAAAGTTAAGGATACATGAACATACAAGTAGTGACATATCAACCTTGATAGTCATGGGTAATTTAAATATTCCTAATGTAAGAATTAGATGTTTGGTGTTAATAAACTTATCATCCCTTTCAATGTCGACCCACTTAACAATGCAAACCTTTTGATTCTGTAGATTTGGGACAATTTCGTCTGCTGAGATTACATCCTAAGAGATTTCAATTTCCCATTTTCATCCAATGATATCCATTTCAGATCACTTATACATATTTATGGATGAATTTAACTGTGTTAAGACAGTCAGATATTCCTGCCTCAGTAAGAAAAAGAAACATTTAAAAAATAATCTTCAGTTAATCTTAAAAAGTTAAGCATCATCAAAATCAATATGTTGGCCTGATGGCACTGCTTACTACAAGCTCCCCAAAAGATGCAGGTAACTGTAACAATGCTAATCAAAACTTTAATGCTTTTAATACAAACTGATATGTTTTCTACTTTTAACAAGTCACTTGACGCAAGATCGTGCGATTCATTTGAACCAAATTAAGTGAAAGTGATCGCTATACACCACTTGTTTCCTAGAAACAGACCTTAAAGAAATGTATTGCTTTCTCGGGCTTGAATTACAAGGACCCTCCTTTCAAGGCCACCATCAGGAGCTAACAGCAGCAGTTTTGCAATATCTATTCTAGGCAGCTCTCAACCTCTAGCGAGGTAACCATAAAGAGGAAGAAGAGGAAAAAATGGGAAGAAATGGCCAATCACTTGGTTACCTCACTATTGCAACCCCCCAAGAGACTTTAAAGAAAGTAAACCCTCTGAAAGGCTTGTGCTCACTGATTAGTTATGCTTAAGAAACTAAACAGTTTCAAAATTTAAAAATACTATAAATCTTTACAATTTTATAGCAAAGCCATAAACCTTACATTCGACTAATAATTTTCTATTTTAAAGATTTAATAATGTTGGCATCTTAAATTCACATAATTTATAGATTTAAAGAACATTTTTTCAGTCAATATGTATTTCAGCACCATTTTTTAAATGTAATTTCTAACAAATTTACAATTTATATTGAAGAAAAATGAAGATTCTCAAACTAATTTTAAGACATAACAAGAACTGTTTAGTAATATTCCTTCTTAAATACTTTAAGGAGTTTTAATTGCAAATACCTGTGTCTTCAACCTTTTTCTCTACCGAGTACACTCTATCCTCCAGTTCTAGGACTTTTTTAGCGACAGGTTCTAGGAGGAGAGGAAACAGACACATTTAAATAAAATTTTATTGATAATGAAACCATTAAGCTGAATTGCAATAACATTAGGAAATTTTAAATATTCATCGGTTCACAAATGTTGTGCATAAAAATTCCATGCAGATATTTCTAAAAACAACTTAAGTGTAAATAAAGTTACATTTTTATTAGACCTTCCCATAAATTTAAATGAATATTTTTAATAAATAATGCAATTTAAAAGCAATAAAATGACAAGTTGCAATACCTGTATACTGCTCTGCCTTTTGCTCCACGAGTTTTTCGATGGTCTTTAAAACATGAAAATGAATATGTTATAGAAATATTATCTAAAATATGAATAAGCAAAAAGGTTCTGAAAAACTAATGTAATACATACCTTAATAAACCTACGCGCAAGGCTAGATTCACCGTTTCTTCTGGTATCTAGGGAAAAAAACACAAAATAGGCAATTCTAATCACAAATAACAAATTTATCTTTTATTGATTGCCGTAATTATTAAGCAGCTGAGAATTATTCAAAATATTTTAAAACATCAGAGAAATTTAAAGTTAAATGGAAAATGATTTTAGATAACTATTCTATAGTAACTTTAGATAACTATATAAAGATTATATGAGTTGGTATAGAAATACAAACTATTAAAATTTAACATAATTTAATATTTTTAAATAATGTGAGACAAATGTTTTTTATAAATAAAACCTATGTTCAATAATTTCCTGTATTACATTTAACACTAGAACCACAGCTGGGGTCATTTTGACCCAGCAATTTTGTTTCCGATTTTCTCAAAAAGTTACTAAGGGAATTGAAAAAAATGTAATTAGAATCACAAGTACTAAATTTGCAAATCAATTGTTACAGGAATGGAAAAAGCTTTTTCATCCCGTTTTCAATTTCCCAGATGTCAACAGAACAGAACTTTAAGGTCAATAGATGGAATAACAGAAGAGCAGCTAAGAATTTTTTGCAGTAGTAGTAGCCAGTGTTGTAGATCCCTCCCATTATCATTCCATATGGGGAAAATGCTTCTGGGTAGCGTATTCAAGGAATGTTTTTTCACCAATGTTTTTTTTTCCAGCCTATTGAATGAAATGTGGTGCAATACTTTTATAGCCAATGTGGTAGTCTAACGAGCATACATTTAATTCTTTATGGCTATACAATTTGTTGTTGGCATTGCCTTGGAGATAGTTTGAGTGTACCAGTCTGTTCTATTTTTGCCACCTTGTTTACATGAAGAGATAAAATTTCACTTGAGTGAAAATGGCTGGAAAAAATATGCACAAATTAACAGTTAGTGCGGCCCTTCAATGTATGCAACAATTATCAGAAAATTGCCATCCCAGTACAAAATAAATTTTCTGTATCCAGTATTTTTTTTAAGTTTTTAGTTTAGCACTGTTTTTATATAATATTTTTTCCTTGTCACCATATTTAATATTCATTTTAAAATACTTGTGTGTGTTATTTTTTATATTCATTCTTCTATTATGCCTTACCAGCATATTTTTTTATTGCTTATCACTTTGCCGATCTATTACTGCTTTATTCAATTATTTTGTTGTATTTAAATGTAATTATATATGCATGTTAGTTCGTTAAAGCAGGTGTATCGCAGGTGTTTAAAAGCAACTGGTGAGGAGAGTCAAATTTTTTGGAAACTTGTTCATATAACTCGGGTGTCTGATAGTTTTGGTTACAGCATAATGCCTTCATACTATAGTTTATTTTCGTTAGTAGTGTTAATAAATAATTTAACTAAGCTTTTTTTTCAAATTTTACCAGTTATGATTTTTTTAAATTTAATTTACATTAAGTTTGTATTTTTATTATGTTTGATTTCAATAAACTAAACTTCCTATGTTTCTATTTCAAGTCTGATTAACAGTTTTCGGTGATGAGAATATGCACCTCCAGATGAAGATAAGGTATCTTCATCTGAGGAAATGTTATCTAATTTTCCTGTATAATGTACTAGGAAATAAACCACTTTTGGGAAAAAAAACAATGAGTAAATAAACCTAAAAATATAACTGCTAAACATCATGTTTTTAAAAAATAAGTTATACAAAGTGAAATATTTAAAATGGCTATGCAATTAGTTCATGGAAGCTATTTATAAATGAGCCTATGTTTCGTCATATCAAAAATTGTACAGAGGAAAAAGCTCACCAGCAACTAGGAAAAAAATGAATGATCAACAACTTTCTACAAATGCAAATCACATACATTTTATATCCTCCAAATATACATGATGCAAATCTACAGCTTGATAGCCTGTGATCATTAGTTTAGGGTTCACTTTTTTTCCACGATTCTATACCAAGAGAAAGATTTAGATTCTTATGAAATTTCTGCAATTTATCTAAATGCTATAGGACCTGAACTCCTTCAAACCGATAAATTTAGTTTCCTTTCTGAAATTTAAAGAATTTTATTGAAAATTAGATAATTTGCTATAAAAAGCAGGATAATATATAACTATTGATGAAAAGCTGTTTGTGTAAAACCAGATGTCTTTCACGCAATATATGTCAACACTGACACTGATAGTAAATACGTACTTAATGGTTTTCCATATTTGGGTACAAGTAAAGAACGTTCAGAACTCTCTCTGTAGTGACACTAAATTTGTCCCAAACGTTAAAAATGAAGAACACTAATTTAACTGGTATGATGAAATGACATATGAAATAAGTACTTGAATTTGTGAAAGAGTAAAAATGCTATTATACAATACATTGTTACCGGAGCCTGATGTAACTGTGACAGTTTATCAGGTAAGCACCAAAAAAATATTTTATTGAGCTGAATATTTTATTATAGCCAAGTTCAATGCATGGCTAGAGTGCGCTAAATTAAAATTCTTTTAAGGTGGTTGCCTTCATCTGTTTAATTAAAATCTAAGGAAATCTAAGCTATGGAATAAAAACTAAATTATCAAGAATGAAACATTTCAGAATTTCTAAGGCAATAGAATTTAGCAATTTTTAAATAAAGGAAAATTCATTTCAATTCTCTTCTGTTAAATTTGTAAAATGTTACACTTCCAAAAAACAATACAAATTTGATCATTTCTTATATTTTTCAACTAAGGTTACTTTACATATAAACTAGATTTGAAATTAGCACTATTTTTAAAACATTTTCCAAAGTGTATTTAAGGAAGGAATTCATTATAAAAGTGATTTTAATGCAAAAATTTTTAAGATTTTTAAAAAAAAATTTTAAAAAAAAAGTAATACATTTGTGTGAAAATCGAAAATATGTATGTATATGAAATGTGGCAGAAAAGCTACCTACTTGGTTTATATCCAATATCCAACAGACTTCTTTCTGGAGATATAGAATGCTGTATTTTTCTTCTTTTGTTAGGAATTTTATTTGATGTGATGACTTCGATTATTTCTAAGTCCGGACTTGATACAGCTTCATTATTATCATAGATCGAGAAGGTGCTTTCTTCACATACCACAGGAGAGCTATTTAGCAATCCAAAGTTATAAGCATGTTGTTCATTTTGGTTAATGTTCATTATGGTATTTAAATCAACTTTCGTTTCTATATCTTCATTAGTGCCTGTGTCCATATTACTTCCCATTTCTTCAAAAGGACATGCTGCATTATAAAAAATAAGTGATTTGAATTAATATAAGATTAGATTCTGTGACATGACATCAATTACTCCTTAAAATATCAAACATAAAAACAAATTTAGAAACAAAAATGGAAGTGTTCCAATCAAATTTTACATTATTGTTATGTCACATTCTAAAGTATTTACCAATACAGCAAGACAAAGCAACAAGACATCCAGATTTGTCGCTCAAGATAAAATATACTGAATAAAATTAATATACTGAAATTAGAAATAAAATATATGATAGAAATAAAACATATATACAGTAAGACCCCGCTTAATGCTGTTTCGGTTTAGCGCTCTTTTATTTCAACCCGGGGATTCCACGAAATCGCTCGCAGCAAACAGGGGTTCCCCAAAATATTATGCAGTGATAGGTTTCAAATACATATCCGAAAGAGTGTACTTGTGTTTCTTGTTTGGTGCGGTATTGTACAGACATATTTTATTATTGGAAACATTTGTTGACATTATTGTAAGTAGGTATTAATTTACAAATTTAATACTATATTACAGTGTCAAATATTTTGATCTTTAGTTTTTACTATGGATGATAATGAAAAAGAAAAGAAAGCAACCAGAAAAAGCATTTCACTCAAAACTAAAATGGAAGTGATTAGAAGATTAGATTCTGGTGAACGTCAAACTCTAATAAGTGCTTCATTGAATTTGCCAACTTCAACAATAAGGACCATCATGAAGAATAAAGAAAAATACTGTCATCGGCAACTACAACTACGTGAAGCTCTGCAACTAGAATTACCCGTTCTAGAAATAATATCATAGAGGAAGTGGAAAAACGACTGTCTATATGGATTGACGACGAAATTGACCGCAATATGCCATTAAGCCAATCTATCATAATGGAAAAAGCTAGAAGAATTTTTAATTACATTCAGGCTGAGACAATTGGCACAAGTGAAACTTTCGTTGCTAGTAGAGGATGGTTTAATAGATTTAAACATCGAAATAACCTTCACAACATAAAGATTACAGGAGAAGCAGCAAGTGGTGATACAAAAGCGGCGGCTGAATTTCCTGCGATATTTAAAAAAATAATTGAAGAAGGAAACTATCCTCCAGAATTGGTTTTTAATGTTGATGAAACAGGCTTGTTTTGGAAAAGAATGCCGAAACGAACATTTCTATCCCGTGAAGACAAACGGGCACCAGGATTTAAAGCTGCAAAAGATCGCTTAACCCTTCTACTAGGTGTTAACGCAAGCGGAGATTTTAAATTAAAACCATTACTAATTTACCATTCCAAAAACCCAAGAGCGATGAAAGGCATATCTAAATCAACTTTACCTGTAATTTGGGAGTCTAATAAAAAATCATGGATAACTGCGAAAATTTTCCAGGATTGGTTCACTGAACATTTCTGCCCATCTGTTAAACATTATTGCGAAATTAAAAAACTTGAACAAAAAGCACTTCTGTTAATTGATAATGCTCCAAGCCACCCAACAAATTTATCAGACTTAACAACATGCATTCCAGTTGAAGTGGTTTTCTTGCCGCCTAACACAACTGCCTTAATTCAACCAATAGACCAAGACGTTATATCAAATTTTAAGGCTTATTACTTGCAGCAAACCTTTAAGCAAATGTTTGAAAAAACAGGCGGAGAAGAGAACCAGTCCATAAGAGAATTTTGGAAAAACTACAACATCGTGGATGCTGTAGAAAACAGGCCTTTCTTGGAATGCAGTAACAGAAAGATCTTTGAATGGAGTATGGAAGAATATTTGGCCGGATTTAAGTAAAAGCGATGACGTTGGACACTCTGTCGATGTGGATAAAATAGTGGAAGAGATAGTGAAATTAACGAAGCAAACCAGTTTTGAAGGGGTAAATGTGGAAGATGTCGAAGAAATAATTCAAGAAACAGCGGCTAGTCTTCCTAATGATGAGCTCAAGGAATTAACTGAACAAGAAGAAAACAAAAATGTTGACAGCAGTGATTCAGAAGAAGAGCAAAAAGAACTTTCGATGGCATTTGTAAAAAGGAGTTTGTCTACCATAACTGAAATAATGGATCAATTCATTGAAAATGATCCGAATTTTGACAGGAGCTCAAAAGTAAGGCGTGGTGTTAGAGATGCTCTATCCATTTATGAAGAACTTTTAAGAGAACAACGCAAAAGAAAAAGGCAAACAACATTAGATGCTTTTATCACAAAAAGGCAGAACACTGAAAAGGCGGAAGGGTAACTAAATATGACTGACTTAGAATTTTATTTGTTTTTTTTTTAAGAATATTCGTTTTGTTACTTATATTTTGTTTTTATTTTTGCAAGAAATAATAATGTGGTATTAATTTGGGCTTTAAGAAATAAATGTTTGGTTTTATTTTTATTAAAAAAACGGTAAAAGTTACCAGATGGGTACGGGATTGGCGCGATTTCAAATTTTGGCACCAAGCGCTCTACAGCTCTGTCGCCAACCTAAATTGCGTCACTACGCACGATAAATTTCAACCAATAACGATCGCGTTCGAACTTCAGCTTTGAAATCACGCGTTTTTTCGAATTCCAAATATTAAAAAGTTGAATATTTCATTACAATTAAATACTGTAGAAGTTTTAAAATTCGAATAAATAGAAACGAAATTTTTATCACTTAATTTTAAATATACCGAGCAATGGCGCCCACCTTAAAAAAAACATCAGTGTAGCGCTACCTACTGCAGTGCCAACCGAGCAGTAAAACTAAATTTCGAACGTTAACAAATTTCACATTTTGTTTAAACTGGAATTTTAATATACCGAGCAATGGCACCTACATAAAAAAAATATCAGTACGCGGCACATTCTAACACTAACATGCAATACACACAACTTAAAAATTCATATACTTACTTTCTTACTACCATCACGCTCTTAATAAAAAAAAACGTAAGTTCAAAACATTCTCATCCATAGTTAATTATGGTTAGCAACACACAAACTCCAAAATTCGAATATTGAAACTCAATTATTAAATATTATTCTAAAATAGTTTCAAGGATTACATACAAAACGCGCATGTCACGCGATCACGTTACCCAATAAAAAAAAATAGGTCATACATACGTAATCCGAACCGTTAAACCAGTTTGACGAACTTATCGCACCACTTTATCGCCTGCTTGGCGCATTTTACCCTCCGTACCCATCTCTTCACTTTAGCGAAAAAACATACTTTTTAAATTTAATACCTAACCAATTTCCTAGCCATCTTCCTCTAACTCCAATATTTACATGTAAAGATAGCCTCATTTAGCACTGTTTCGCATTACGCTCTACTTTGATGGACTGTATCCTCCGCGTTAAGCGGGGTCTTACTGTACGCTGAAAAGTTTTATGAGGCTCCATATGTAAATGAGTAAAAAATTGATCATACATAGCAACTTAAAAAAAATTCCAGATGATTAATTCATCGAAACAATTATACTAAATTAAATCCTAAAAATGAATACCTAGATTAGCAAATCAAAATTAAAATTTAAAGAAAATAAGCATGATTGATAAAGCTCTAGAAAGTGTATACATCATTTGATTAATAGTAGTGTAAGCAGGTCAATTTACTCAAATTACCAAGTTTGCCCATATATTTTATGTTTTAAAGTTTAGATTTTGTCGTAAATAAAATCTAAATATTTTGAATTCGTTCACTACCTATTAAAACTTTAATATGCCAGATAATATTTAATATGAAGCCAGATATAATATGAAGCTTCTTAATAGACAAATTTTTAATCGAAGTCATACAAAGAAACTGTTGGTAATTAGTCGATGTTTCGGATAACCCTTCACTCCAAATATACAAGTTTAAAAAAAGGAATTTATTTAAAAAAATTGAACTTTAAAAAAGTAAGCAATTTGCTGAGCATACAACTGTCTTACTTTGAATCACTTATATTAGTATATATAATATTTACAAACACATTACTGCTAACTTTGTGTAACATTAGAGATTTATAAAATTAATTTACATTTAACCCATTTTTAGTTCTGAAAGTCTTCATAACAACTTTAACTTTACAACAATAACACGAAAATTATTTACTATCCATCTTGTTAAAAAAGTTTCCAAAAATTATACGTACATTGAAGTGTTTGTCATTAGACTAATAGCTCAAAGTGGAACCGAAGACCTGGATACAAGCAATTTGGCTCAACTTAGTTATAAGTTGACAATGACAGGAAATTACACATTAAAGTTGACATTTACAAACATTAGAAACACAAACGCACTAGAGCACATAAAAACTACATATCAACCACACATCTTTAGAACTGTGCAATAAACAATGGAAAGTTCCAGAAAATATCTTCAAATCTCATGGAAACCTTATTGTAAAGTCACATTTGCTGAATAACTTTTTTTAAATAAAAAAAAGCAACTTACCTGCATATTAGATGAAATAGTGGTGCACAAAGTCCAGCAAAGTTATGTAACTACATGAATAGCAAACAAATGCATGCTGTTTAGAAAAGTAAAACTGACATACCTAGCAGGACAATAGCATTGTATTTAGATTATCTAATTATGGCTTTTAATTGCAAGGACTAATTAGACTGGATTAATGAATCAAAATGGATAGGAAAGCAAAACAAACAACTTGCTAAATAAAATGCTGTTTAATCTATTGTTTGGAGTTTTATCTAAAAATTTGAGATTAAAATGTTAACCTTTATAATCATTAGCTTAGCTCTGAGCATAATTACCAATAATGAATAGTAAACAAATATTCCACATAAGTGAATTATTACAAAAATCTAGAATGACTGGGTTGTTCTAATAAAACTAAATATAAACAGAAAATAACTTTCATGTTAAATAAAGTAATAATACAGTTTTGAAATAAATATTTAATATTTTTAACCATAAATGCCATGGAATCGGAAGACAAAATCATTGAACTTTCACAACCCAATTTATTAATCATTTGCAGTAACTTGGTATTATAATTGTATGACACAATTCTCATATGTTATAATTTAGATGGATCAAACTATGTATGTGCATTCTGTAAGACGAATTAGGTTTCTAAATAAGACTTAAATTTAGGTGAAATCAAATAAACAAAAAATAAACTAACCTGTGGTTCACATCTACAGAAATCATTTCCTATATTACAGCAAAACTGCTTGATTTAGTCCTACAAGAAAGTTATCGTGGATAGAGTTAGTCTAAATAAGCTCAATATCCATTGAATCTTAACATGCTGCAGTTCTCATTGATTTCTTCAGAAAATAACAGCATTTTCATTTTTAAAGTATTAAAGAAAAATTTTATTAAAATTTTTTGAAATAAATCTTCGTTTGGTATGTCATTTTGAATATAAAACTATAGTTAAGCAAACGTATTATTTAAAAAAAAGTCTTAAGCATTGACAAATTACAGTTTAAAAATATTTTTTAAACAAATTTGAAAACAAATTTTTCTAATGACAAACTAAATATAACTATATTACAGAAGTATATAAATATGAGAACTTCAAAATTAAAATTTGTTTTAGTAAATAAATATAGTGAATCAAATCATTTAAGCTAAGATATTCAGCACATAACATATTAATATTCAACCTACTTTGGCAAAAAGATATTATCATTAAAAAATAAACTAATGATATATGCTGAATTTCTTAAATTCATCCAGCATTAATAAAATTTCTTAGCCCGCAATTTTTGCTTAAAAATTTACATGTAGTATAACATACCTTTTTATTTTTAATCTATTAACATTCAAGAATTACTTGACTTGCTTGCCTGGCTGAAGTGATTTGATTTTTTTTACTTTTCTTAATTTTAAAGCTCTTGTATAAGTTATTATCTTTATTTACAACTAAATTAGAACACAGTGGAGCATATACATTCTTCAATAATCCACTTATTTTTAAATAAAAACTGCAAAATTAGAAGTAATTAATGCAATCAACAAAGAATATTGGTAGTTAAGCATTAACATGAAAAAAAATGAATTCTCATTGCAGAGGTAAAAATTTTATAAAATGAATTATGAACTTACTTTTTCAAAGCATTATCATTTTTCAAATAACTTCAAGATATGCTAATTGTGGAAAAACATTTATATTAAATTATTTCTACCACTGATTTTAATCTATTATCAGTATTTGAAATCTCCTTAACTTTCAGTTGACTTCATGCATTCTAGGAAAAAATTCCTAAATAACTTCTGATTACACATATAAGATATGCAATGGGTTAATGGAATGAATATAAAATAATTCAGAAGATAAAATGATCAGGAATAAAATGTACTCATGTTTAAGCTCTGTATTTTTATAAAAATCTTACAATAACATATTCTTACTCCTCATAAAAATATACATGTACTCCTTATGCACACATTAATCATGTAAAACAAAAAACTCAGTCTAACTCAAAATTTTCCAGAATTCAACCATTGTTGTCATAAAAATGAGTATCTCTATCAGCAGATTTAAAAGAAACTTATGGGATGTACTTTTAAAAAAATAAGCACGATTGAAAAAAGATATAAAATCTAGAAAACATAATTATCTTGTAAATTTAAAAACTAGTAAAAATCTTAAATAAAACAATTACAAAGATCCATGAATAGCCAATATAGAAAAACTGAAAGCAGTTTATACAAATCAAATCACAGAAATCAATTTTTTAAACATCGCTTTTTAGTAATCTTTGGCCCTCACATTCTAGATATTTCAAATAACCAACCTAAAAATATTCCTATTTTACGCATCAATCAAAGCACTATCGTCAAAAAAAATTACTTCACAATATTGTAGACAAATCTAGATCAATGAAAAAAGGAATAAGGTATATACACATCAATGAGTAGTAGGACATGTAAGCAGGACAATGTAGCATGTTGCCATATGCCTCTCATTTTTTTATGACTTAACCTTAGATTTTATGCTTTGCAATTTAGATTTTATCCATAAATAGTTAGATATTTCAAATTCACAATGAATAACTAAGTTCAAAATATTCAGTCTAATTATTCAAATAAATTTTCAACCACAAGAAACATTCAAGACAAGAAAGTTCAAGAAACAACAAGAAAGTTCTCACTAATAACTAATTCTTGTAAATTAGAACACACATTAATGTATCTTCTATAATCCACTTACCTTTAAATAAAGCCTGCAAAACTGGATGTAATTACTGTAACCAAGAAAGAACATTGGTAACAAAGCACTAACTTCATTAAAATGAATCCTTAAAAAGCTAACTCAAGACCAAGCTAAAAGCTTTTGAAAATAAGTTCATATTAATACTATAACGTGTTGTCACAACTAATAATGGTTCAACATTACATGAAATTATTTGCAACAAAGGTTTTGATTTCAAAATAATCATTGAGTTTTATCTGTTTAGATGGTAAATTCCGATTTTGACACATTTAACTTCGGGTTGACTCCAGAATGATGGAAAACTTCTTGCAAGATGCTTTAATTCGAGAAGTCATACAAAATTTAATAAAGCCCAAAAATCTTTTTCCTTATGATTACAATTTTGCTCTTTAAACTGAATTGTGCCTCTAGACTTAACACTATATCTACTGCATCAAATCCTTATTAAATCAAAGCTCATTCCAAGCAAAGCATACAGCAATGCATAGAGATTGATGAGTTAGTCAAAAATAGAAAAAGTATAACAATTCATAAATCAAATAATTACCAAAAAAATTTTTTTTAATTTTTACAACATATTTATTTATATTAAAGTTCATTTTTTTTATTTATATCTAGAAATTAATAAAATGTATACTTATATTCAACTCAATAAATAAAATTAATATGTTTGTGGAAATTAATAATAAACAAAATTTATATATAAATATTAGATGCATCATTACTACAATTGATATTATCTAATAGACTTAATAAATATTTACCAGTTACATTGCACGTTTCAATATTCCTTATAACTATAGTTGGAGCAGTTTCAACAGAAGTCTCTATTAACTAAAAAAAAATTTCCTTGGTTACAAAAATTTTTAGAAAGTAGCAAAAATTTGGTATTTTACTAAATATAATGGTGATATTTAAAGAAAAAAAAGCAAATTAAAGTTTCACATAATCATGCTTATAAATGTTTAATTTGGATTGAACACGAGAAAAAAACAGATTTATTGTTAAAATTCCTCAATTTAATCCTTCAAAGAGTATATATATTGTAGCAAAAATTATTCCTCCCGATCAAGGACTTCGTGGCTCAGTCGGTAAAGCATTGGACTCGTGAGCCAGAGGTTGCGGGTTCAAAAGCAAGCGAGGCAAGATGCGTTAAAATTTATTTCTGTTAATTTCTTAATTTAAGTTAATTATGCAAATTCATGTAAATTTCAGTTTCCAATTTTCTGCGGGAATTCCAAGTCTGGAAGGTTCCGAAACTGTATATAAATAGCGACTGATTAGATTTAATAATAAAATCTTGATTTAATCTTGAGCGCTTTCGTTTCCATTGGCTTTACTACATTCACTTCATCTACGCGACAGATTGGTGGAGGCGCCGGGTAAAACAACGGAAGAGTTACACCAAAGCTGACGTATTCGAGGTCTCGCTCCTGAATTTGGTCGCCTTCCGGATTCGGCAATACAATTAAGGATGATGGCTGAAGGAGGGGAAAACGATCAGAAATTCTCAGCTGGGGCCAGCTCTACTCTGAGTAACATCACACCTGCTCCAATTTTGACCTACCAACTACCCAGAAGCCCCTGTATATTCTCTGGGGACAACCAAGAAGATGCTAACCAGTGGCTCAAGGATTTTGACCGAATAGCGAATTATAACCGCTGGGACGACCAAATGTGTCTAGCAAATGTCATCTTTTATCTCACCGGAACAGCTCATCAATGGTTCGATAACAATGAAGACACCTTCTCTGACTGGACTGTCTTTCGGAATTCCCTGAAAAACACCTTTTGCCATGCAGCTGATATAAAACGCCAAGCTGAAAGACTGTTACTCACCCGTGTACAGCAAATTGGTGAAACATCTGAATCTTACATTCAAGATGTACTTTCCCATGCCGAAAAGTTAACCCCTCTATGCCTGAAGACAAGAAAGTGGCTCATCTCATGAAGGGTTTTGCAGAGGACCTTTACCAGATTTTGTCATCTCAGGAATATCAGACCACCGACGCTCTCGTAAAACGATGCAGTCATATAGAGAGCCTTCGACGAAGGCGTATCGTTCGACCATGATTTCAAAGGCTACCTAATGTCTCCGCGGTGTCGGCTCAAACAGATGCCACAGATCTCAGGTCATTATTACGTACAATTGTCAGCGAAGAGCAGCAAAACATCATGCCTGAAATACAGGGCTACACAAGCAAAGAAACTGGGTCACTATGTGACATTGCCTCTGTGGTGCAGGAAGAGGTCATGGAGGTTCTAGCACTACTTACAAGTGCAAGGAGAGACAAAACCATTCCTCGACGCTTGGTTTCATCCAGGCCGCAGCCAAGGCGTGAAACCACCAACAGACCCACTCCTCAACGCAGAACAGACTTGTGAAGGACTGACAATACTGTGCCACTCTGCTACCATTGTGGGAGACCAGGGCATGTGCTAAGGTATTGTCGGGATAGATGCCGAATATTTGGAAATGCATGAGCGAGTAGGAATATCAACCCTCGACGGGATGTGTACACCGACTCTTTTGGTAGCTTCAACGATGATTATGCTCAGCTTACTTTTTCCAAAATCAAGAGCAGTTCACCCTACCCACGACGTTCCTTCAACCGCCGAGAGTCGCAGTACGCCGCTCCAATCTTTCACCACGCCGACTCAATGACCTGTGCAGGAGGTAAGGCCGCAGTTGAAGAAAATCCTCCGACGTAAATGACAGCCAAGTTAAAAGAGAACACAACCTGTATCACCGTGAATGGACAGTGTATAAAAGCCCTCGTTGATTCTGGTGCAGATTATTCTGTCATATCCGAAGAATTAGGCGACAATTAAATACTCCTATGTTTATTGAAAATGGACCTATATTGAAAACAGCTTGTGGTAAAACTGTAGCCGCCTCTGGACGTTGTGTATTAAAAATGAACTTGAACGGGACTGTGTAGCCGTTTGAATTTCTCGTTTTTCCGCAGTGCAGTCATCAAATGATACTTGGCTGGGACTTTTTCCATGCCACCGATGCCGTTATCGATTGTGGAAATCAAGAACTCCAACTTTCCGAAATCCTTCCATGCCACTCAGTCTCAAACGAATCAAATTGGTCTTTAAGTGCCGCTTCGGATTATTTGATTGAAGCAAACACAACAAGGCTAATATCTGCTTTGAATTCAACAGTGCAGGAAGCAAATGCAGCTATGATTGTTGGTAGTAAAATTCTGAGTTGCGAAAAAGAGTTATCTGTACCAGCTTCAATTGTCGGCATTGAGAATGGCTGTTGTAAAGTGTGGGTAACGAACTTTTCCCGACAAACCCAACTGATACCGTAAGGGATGAATATAGGCTTTTTCACGGCAATAGCAAATGACGCTATCTGCTCCCTGAGTGACAAAGGACAAGAAACTTCCGACGGACACCAGTCCAGAAAAAGGGCGACTCGAGAGCAATTAAAATAAATTCTCGATTCTGATCTAACCAATGCTGAGGAAGACGAGCTACTGAACCTACTAGAAGAATTTAGTGACATTTTTGATTTTAAGCGAAATTTTAGGAGACCTCGATGTAGTTCACAGAGGCACAAAATCGATACAGGTGGCAACGCACCAATCAAGCAAAGACCTTACTGTGTATTAACCATCGAAAGATGCGTGATTGCCGAAGAAGTGCAACGAATGCTACAAGAAGACGTGATACAGCCGTCAAATAGCCCATGGTCATCTCTAGTCGTACTTGTGAAGAAGAAAAATGGGGATTGGCGTTTCTGTGTCGATTATAGAAGATTGAACAAGCTAACCAGAAAGGATGTATATCCATTACATCACGTCGATGATGCCCTGGATTGTCTAGCTGGTTTGAAAATTTTCTCTATGATGGATCTAAAGTCAGGCTACTGGCAAATAGAAGTTGACGACAAAGACAGAGAAAAGACAGCCTTCGTGACATCAGATGGGCTTTATGAATTTAAAGTTATGCCGTTCGGGTTATGTAATGCCCCCGCTACGTTCGAACGGATGTTGGAAACAGTATTAAGAGGCCTAAAGTGGAATATTTGTCTCTGTTATCTAGACGATATCATTGTATACGCACCAAACTTCGTAGAACATCAAATACGCTTGAGGAAAGTTCTAAAATACATTCAAGAAGTGGGGTTAATGCTAAATTCTAACAAATGTTCATTCGGCAAAAAGCAGCTAACTATACTGGGACACCTAGTTGATCAACATGGAATATATCCAGATCCACAGAAAACAGCAGCTGTAGCAAAGTTCCCTACCCCGGAAAATATCGCCGATGTCCAAAGTTTTCTGGGTCTATGCTCATACTATCAACGATTCATCAAAAATTTTTCTGAGATCACTAAACCCTTGCATGACTTATTGAAGAAAGACGCAATCTTTTCTTGGAATCCGTCACAGAAGGAATCTTTTTCAACACTCCAAAAATTACTGACCAGCGGCCCTGTACTAGGACATTTCCTTCCAGACGCGGAAACAAGGGTACATTCAGATGCTAGCGGCTATGGCCTCGGCGCATTTCTGGTACAGATCCAGGATAATAATGAAAGACCAATAGCCTATGCTTCCAGGTCCCTTACTAATGCTGAAAGAAACTATTCTACAACTGAAAAGGAATGCCTTGCTATCATCTGGGCTATCAGTAAATTCAGGCCGTATCTCTATGGAAAACCTTTCACAGTAGTAACGGATCACCATTCTTAATGTTGGTTGGTGAACGTTAAGGATCCATCGGGAAGAGTGGTGCGGTGGGCTCTCAGGTTACAAGAATACGACATAAACATTATCTACAAAAGCGGCCGTAAACATTTGGATGCGGATTCTCTATCAGGGAAGCCCCTCATTGAACCAACAATTGAAAGCAATTTCGAAATCTCGTCCCTCTCAACAATTGAAGAATACAGAAAAGAACAACAAAAGGATAAACAGTTGAAGACTATCATAGGAATGCTTAAGAAAGGTGAGTCGTACCAAAATTATCAAATAAGAAGTGGTGTACTTTATAAAAAAAAACTATGATCCGATGGGAGAGCAGTGGCTCTTGGTGGTACCAAAACAACTTCGTAGTGATGTTCTAAGAAGTCTTCACGATGCTCCGACTGCCGGTCATCTTGGTTTCGCCAAAACGTACGACCGGATAAGGAGAAAATACTGGTGGCCAGGGATGTATGGGAGCATACGTCGATATGTTTCACATTGTCGAGAATGCCAGAGACGGAAGTCACCTTCACAACTTCCAGCGGGGCAACTTCAACCGATAAAACCCCCTGACACACCTTTTGCCAAAATTGGAGATTTACTTGGACGCTTTCCAGTAACTCGAAATGGCAACCGGTGGATTATTGTTTGCACAGACTATTTGACTAGATTCACAGTCACAAAAGCAATACCAACTGCTGAGGCAACCGAAATCGCTAGATTTATAGTTGAAGAAATTGTACTGAAGCACGGAACTCCCAAAGAAATGATAAGTGATAGAGGACGTAACTTTCTAGCCAATATTGTTAAAAATGTCAACCAGTTATGTCAGACATCACATCTTCTGACGACCGCTTACCATCCACAGACTAATGGATTGACAGAAAGATTCAACAGAACACTGTGGGACATGCTGTCTATGTATGTAGACA
This sequence comes from Latrodectus hesperus, assembly GCA_037975125.1. NCBI lineage: Eukaryota > Metazoa > Arthropoda > Arachnida > Araneae > Theridiidae > Latrodectus > Latrodectus hesperus. The sequence goes on from CM075855.1 coordinate 99,372,075, forward strand.
TTGAGCAAAGAAATTGGGATACCATACTACCCTTTGTGACTTTTGCGTATAATTCGGCAAAGCAAGACACCACGGGATTTAGCCCATTCTTTCTCGTTCATGGCAGAGATATCCAGACTCCTCTGGACGTAATTTTCCCATCAAATACCGAAACTTCTGACAAAAGTTATGTGCATCATCTGATTACCAAAGCTGAGAAAGCAAGACAACTAGTAAAACTCCATATCCGTGAAACGCAAGCTACAGACAAACGCTGATATGACAAGAGGCATCGACCTGTCAGCTACAATATCGGGGATTTAGTATGGGTCTATACCCCTGTACGGAAAGTGGGAGTATCCGAAAAGATTCTGAGACGTTACTTTGGACCTTATCGAGTAACACGACGACTGTCTGACGTTACATATGCAGTAGAAAGTGTGGAACGAAACAGAGGACGTCGAAACTCACAAGACGTCGTGCATGTATTAAGATTAAAACCCTATCTTGACCCAAAAAGACAATTCGATGATGTAGGCATGTCTACTTCCAGGAGACCTGTTACAAGGAGCCAAACCAGATTGCAGCGGGTCACTGCTTCCTCCTAAAGAAGGGGGAAATGTAGCAAAAATTATTCCTCCCGATCAAGGACTTCGTGGCTCAGTAGGTAAAGCATCGGACTCGTGAGCCAGAGGTTGCGGGTTCAAAAGCAAGCGAGGCAAGATGCGTTAAAATTTATTTCTGTTAATTTCTTAATTTAAGTTAATTATGCAAATTCAAGTAAATTTCAGTTTCCAATTTTCTGCGGGCCTTCCAAGTCTGGAAGGTTCCGAAACTGTATATAAATAGCGACTGATTAGATTTAATAATAAAATCTTGATTTAATCTTGAGCGCTTTCGTTTCCATTGGCTTTACTACATTCACTTCATCTACGCAACAATATGATAATCTCAAAGCTTATTGTCATGTATAAAATAGATTCAAAGTAATTTCCACAATGAAATTGCTTATTTAAGTAAAATTATAGAGGAAAACATTCCCAAATAGAAAAGAGCACAAATGAACTTTTAAAGCAAGTTCTTAATTAGAAAAGAATTTTATATATCTGATAACCATAATCAGTTATAGGATCTCCATTTCTCAAATTCAGGACTGATTCATCAAAACCACTACAAAAATACACTAGGAAGGTCAAACCAACAAACAGAAGAATCAGAACTTATGAATATGAAATTTAAACAAATCCACTGTTAAGCGGAAAGAAAAAAATTGAGTCTTTATAGCAGTGTTCTAAAACGTTATCTTCACAGTTAATGAAAGAGGCAATGTAAATGATAAAATTCAAATAATATCTTTGATATAATAAATCAAATAGGTATATTGTACCAAGCTTTAGGGTTTGTTTTGATTGAGAGTCAATGGAATAAACTCCTTAAAATTCACAAGACTTTTGTTCGTAGCAAATTGAACTAAATACAGAAAATTCCAGCAGTAGAAATTATAGTTCCACAAATCTAATACAGCTAATACTACAGGAAACAGCTTCCAATTACAGAAAGCTCTAATATCTCAGACAAACAGCTTCTATTCTCTAAACCAGTACTCAAGACTGATCGTCTTCACTAACTTCTTACTGCCGCTAGAAAATTTTGACTCAGTTTTGAAAGAATGACTTGTGGAACAAAAGAACTGAATCAAAGAAACTGACTCTGTGGAACGGTGGTACATGTAGCTTACTTGGCATGAAAGGTATGGTCTTCCTCCAAGGTTCTGGAAGCTTCCAGGCCATCTCATTCAATAATGGCTCTAGAGCTTAGTTGGAAATTTCCAGAACTATCTATTTCTTGTCAAATCTCACCAAGAATCTTGATAAGTCGCCAATTATCTCGCCAAGTTCACACCAAGATTCTCAGCAAGTAAACCATAAATACCACCGTTACAAAGTTAGTAAAAAAATATTTACTACAACTTTGTGACAATATATTCGAATATTGTATTTGAATTGCTAAAAAGAGCAAACTTCATATCTTAAAAATTATATTACTAATGCTGTCTCAAAAAACTCCAATAAATTTAGTACATCTTGTAAAATATTTTAATTGCAGCTCTATTATTACCTGGATATGAAAACATTTAATAATTCAGTTGGTAATGTGTGTAAGTTAATTGGTAACTAAGAAAAACTAGTCATCACATGATTAAGTGTCTTAACAGTTTCCAAAACTATCATAAGACATTTGAGTAAATTTAACACTGAAGGGTTTTTAGTTAGATTGGGACATACAGTCTAAATATTATAAACCATTACAAATATACATATCAGTCTTTGTATTAAGTAAAAATACTCACTTTTGTTGCATCTAAGCTTCTCAAACAAGAATTTGCCTTTCTATAGCTTACATAGATGTCTCTTTGTATTTTATCAGTTGGCTCAGTCTCACTGCTGATAGAAAACCAATTTCCTGAACTGATCTTAGAACTAAATAAAGAATATCAACAGAAGAATTATTTTACAAATATTAAACTTTCAACAAATGAAATTAACAGTCGATTATTAAGAATATAGATAACTCACATCGTTTCTTTTTCTCCCAAGAACATAACTCTAGCTGATCCATTACTTGAGGACCCAATAAGCTAAATAGAAAAATCCATATACATCACAATATATACTCACTGTATGACACATTACAAGAGTACCTTGTAAAGAACTACAAAATCTTAGTCAATAAATAGCAAACATCACAGTATCAAATAAAATCTTATTCTTTTAATACTTAAAATACTTAACAAGAAAATAAATTTATGTAAAATGTATAAGTAAAAAAATGTTTGCTATGAAAAAATTTGCAAAAAAGAAAACATCCACTCAGAAAAAAGTAACTCTTCATATTTAAAAAGTGTAAAAGTATTCTCAGAAAATCACACAAAAGACTTTAGAAAAATTGATAAATGGAAAAGTATAGCCTCAGCATTTATGCAGCAAAAAAATATAAAAATTGAAAATATGTAAAATTTTATGACAAGATTGGATCAGATTCAATTAAGCATTAACTCTCACAACAATCAATATTTGAATAAGAACTTTAAAAAAACAGATTTATACTAGTATTAATATTTCATAGGTTTAAAAGAATTCTAAGGTAAAAAATTTTGTAGGTGCTTGCTTTGTGTAATCATGACAAAAAAGAGGCAATTTGAAAACTTGAAAATTTTTGGCATATAGATTTTTAAATGTCCTAATTGCAAAAAATATTGAGACACTATATTTTTCTCTACATATTACTATACTTTACTTTTCTATAATTTATTTATTCATACTATTTTTTTTATCAACTATGCATCAAATTGAAGAAAATTGCATTTTATATGTGAAGCATGCATTACAAGTAAAACTTGTCACCCTCTATTCATGTAATACTTAAGATAACACAAAACATCTGCATGTCTAAATAAGAATCTTAAATACAGCAACAAGGGAATTTATGCCATATTCGCTTTTTTAACATTATTAAGTTAACATTTATATATAAATAAAAAATTTCATGTTAGATACTAAGATTTAAACTTTTACATTTAATATTTACAATTCTGTTACACTTGTAAAAATTCTTTTTTGTAAACTAACTTGCTTTGAAATCTGATGCATAACCAAATATTTTCGAATTTACATACCTGTTCCTTTCATATATAAAAACTGAAACATTGTAAATTTTATGTAAAATTCAGTCTGTAAATGCCTTGCTGAGATATTTCACACTTTACAAAAACATACATCACATACGAAAATATGAATTCTCAAGGGTTAAAAATCTTGTACATACTTTTGCCAAACTCCAATAGTATCCCTTAAGTTTTGCATAAACAACATCATGGGGCTTTTCCTAAACATAAATGCATGAATATAGTATAACAATTTATTACTTCAGAAAATAGCACAAAATAATCATAAAATTTTATTTTTGCTATCAGTTTTACATGAGTATGTACATTTCTATACAGACATAAAACAATCATTATAGTTTTATCATCAACAAATACTGAGAATAAGCTTCAATTCTTCATCAATATTCAAACGAGCAGTAAAAATAAGATTTCAGAACCTGGAAGTTTGAGTTGCTAATAAGCATACTATGGATTGGTAAGAGTGGAATGCTCTGAGATACTTTTGTGTTTTGTTCTGTTATGTGTGTTTTTAAATAAATATATGTGTTGTTCAAAGAAATGGCGATTGTTAATTTTCTCGATCTATAAATTAAACATTTCTAATTTGAATACTGTGAGGAATGTATATTGGATAGTTTTATTTATAAATCAACTACTCTTGAATGATTCCAATATACTTCATAGAATTAGATTTATCATTTTTGAAAATTATAGTATTATCTTAACTGCATATATTTTCATGAATATATTGCAGCAAGTATAAAGTGATGAAATTAACTATAGGTTATGGTAAATAATGCAACTACATAAGTAGTGTAGCTAGTTATCCTTTACCACTGTACTTATCCAGCAAACTATTGTAATTCCTTATTGATTTGTCACCTACTCTGTAATATTCTGAATAAATTTTAACAAATTTTCTTTTAAAGCTGTAGCAATAGGTATTTAAATTTTCAAATTATTTTAATACACTTCAGTATCTTGTTACACTTATCATTATTTAATTGTAATATATTTGGTCTACTGGAAAGTTCAGTTTGTTAATCAATGAAGATGCTGTTAAAACAGGTAAGGAAGGAAATCTGAAATGAATGACACATTTACAAAATGTCCTTTGAACATTTGATTTATTTTCAGTTATTGTTTAACTGTTAGGATTAAACTTTTCTACAGAAAGTGCTTAAAGTGATGCATATGCTGTAACAAAATATTGTTATTATTTGTATGGCAAAAATTTGATGAAATGGATCTCGAAAAGGCTGCAGATTAATCAGAGAAATACTGGATATGCTATAATTTTTCAGGATATCTTTGAATAACAAGACTACTAAGCTACTCTGTACTGGAACCTAAGTTATCCATTTTTAAGGTTTATGACAATGTATATACAATTTTCTAAAGAAATATCTAATACAATTTTAAAAAAACTTGATAATTTTATCAACATAACACTGTATAGACCAACTGAATATTTTTCTGTCGACTTGTGGAAAATTAGCAAGATCTGACTATATATAAAAAGGTTTTGAGTTAGATGTACGTCCTGAAGAGAAAGAAATACAGAAGAAAACCTAAAGACATTGAAATATTCACTGAATGATTCAACTAACTTAAGGAGAAATATTAAATAACAGCTTTTTTATAGAGAAATTTAAACAGATATCCAATGCATTAAACAAATGAGGTGAAATTTGCAAATGGCACTTGCAAAAATAAAACCACTTCATGGTATGTTCTATGTTGTTCAATTTTTATATTTTTTAATGTTAAAGGATAACTGCACCAGTTTAAAATGAACTCTAAACCACTAAAAATGGATATTCAAGGCAGGAATTGAACCCACAAACTGCTGAACTGAAAGAATGCTTTTTTCAATTTGTTTTGCACTTCCCATGTCAGAAAAATGAAATAAAATATTAGAAACCACATAACGATTGCTCATTGAAACATCAGAAAAAAACCATCACAAATATCTCAACAACAGTTTGGGTGAAATAGATATAAACTTTCTTGAAAATAGAGGATATGAACTCAATAATGATCATCAAGATCTTATTTTCTCGATAAAATCAAAGGTTTATGAAGCTAAAGATCTTTCTCCCTCACAACCCACACAGAAGCACTGCGGCTATTAAACGTGAGAGAAACTTCCTTGATGAGAGTTTACATTTGGGATCTCCTATAACAATTTGAGTTTTCTCAAGATGGAACTTGCAGCTTGAAATGTGAAAACATAGTATAAAGCTAATAAACTATTATTTTATTATTTATAAAGTTTTAAATGCAACAATTATTTAATTCTAGAGCGGCAAGCTAACAACTAATAATGTTCTGCCAATGTGACTTAATTTTTGAATAGCAACTATATTTAATATAATGATCCTTTAATAATAATCATTTACTAATATACTGAATAATTATTACCACTCATATATGATTTAGTGTTTGAACTTTCAGTCAATTTTTCTAAACATTAAGAATATTTATTTGCATTTTTGAATTGTAATTATTTTAAAGCAAACAAAAAAAATGCATTTTCATGTTAAAAAATAAACATTATCCATTTTGGTTAATAAACTACTGTATATATAGGATTTCTTTTTAAATTAAAAATTACATAATACAAAGATAAAATTGAAATGCACAAGTATTGCATAATTTTCGGTATTAATTTAAGTTATCTCAAAGCATGTTTTGTATGTGGAATATGGGAATTTCTCATAAAATTTTAAATTCACATCAGAAATATTGAACAGTGTTGTTGTTGCTGATCCCTGTTGTCTAGCAGCGCTAGACCAAGTCTATGACATTGCACACTCTCAGGAAATCAATGACCAATAATGGTCGCTCCAGAAGATCTTCTTTATCGAGTCCCAAGCACTAAAGGATATGATCCGGAGTGGCTTGGCTTTTGAAACACTTAGCGCAAATTGGAAATTCCTTTTCTTTGTTGTTAAATGCCAATGATCTTAGGTGGCCACTTCGAATACGAGTTATTGTAGTTTGTTCCAGTCTGCTGCACCGGAGGGATAGAGATCCGCCGGGACGATTACCCTGGTACCAATGGTGCATGGGGGGAATGGCAAATGCATACCGATATTGAACAGTAATATATATAATTTTCTTTAGTCTGTATAAATAATCAATTCGCATTTTTTCTACATTTCTTTACAACTAAAGTACTATCAAACATTTTAACAAAAAATTAAAATTAATTAATCCTAATTTTTTTGGTATTATAAAAAGCACAAAATATAAAATACCAAAGAAAAACATACGCAAGGTGTGCATGGAATATCAGCTCCAACATACTGTGATTTTCTATAGTAATAACAATCAGGGCAATCCTCTAAAAATAGCAACTCAAGCTGAAGTATATTCCTTATTGTAACTGCTGTTTTCTTTAAACTGGCCTTCCCTAAAAAACCATCAAAAATAATGACCAACATTTCATGAACATTTGTTTAATAATGAAATAAATCAAAATATTCTTTCTATAGGCAGCTACTTAGAGCATTGATACAGACTGCAAAAGAAAAATGAGAAAGTTAGAATTTTAGTTTGATTTCTTTGGAAAACAATATATTTAGACAAATGATTATTAAGCAGATTTTAGTTGAATGAATCATTTTAAAGTAACCAAATGTGTATATTTAAATATCTGTATGGAAAATATATCTAGACTTAAGTAATTGGAAACTAAGTCTGAAAATAATTAGAACCATCTGCATCCAAAGAAGTCCTCTATGATGCAACGTTTAAGAATGCAAAACAGGTTTAAATAAAATTCATGATATTCTTTATATAAAATGCAAAATATTTCTTTCTATTTGTCACTTCTGAGTGCTTTCAAAATATGGAAAACCATTTTTCAGAAATAAGACATGGTAGTTCCAAAGAACATTTCAATTTCCAGCTGGAAAAACGACACTTACGCCAAGAAAAGTAACAGATTCAAAAATGACAAGCGAAGCCATTTCAAATCTGTAGATTAGATGAACAAGGTAAACTGAATTTTTATTAGATAAAATTTTTAATATAGCATTCATTGGAAATTGAATTACAATTTCATAAACAAAACATAAATAAATATTAATTTTACCATTTCTTTTTATAAGTATTTCAACCTATTAGAATTTTATAACACTTATTTTCCCTGAAAAGTCAATGTTTGCAAATAATAGTAATAATAAAAAGTTGGAAACTTTGAATTAAATAATCTATAAACATATTTTCAGTAATTAGTTTTTCAAGCCAAATCAAGTTATTTAAAAGGAAACTAAAATTTTACACTGCTTTTTATAACAAGACTATTTCATTTGATTTCAATTAGTGATATTTACTGCAATAAAATATTACCTATTCCTTTAAATAAATTGTATAATAAATTTTAATACTGCATAAATAAATTGCATAATAGGTTACAAAAATTTTAGTACCATTATTTACAAAAAATTTCATTTCAGATATATATATATATATATATATATATATATATATATATATATATATTAAAAATAAATTTACACTTAATATATTCTGTATATATTTATGTTTTTATAATTAAAATTTAACAGTAAAATTATTCAGTTTTCTTTCTTAAGACAAATTTATCAATTTATACATTTTAAAATATTTTAATATACAACTACAGTAAGTAAAGTAATTAATTTCTTTCTATTAAAATTGTTTTTTTTTTAAATTTGATTGGAAATTCATAATCTATTTCCAGCAGTTTAAAAAGTTTTAGAATTTTATAGCCAAAACCAATAACAAAAGTACTAGTAACATATCAACTGCCTATGATCCTGTTTTGAATTTGCTATAAATAAAATTTAACTTGTAATCCAGTGGTTTGTTTTTGGAAACAAGGGTAAGGCAGAAATGTACAGGTTAAAAGGGATTCTGAATCAGTTCAATCAACAAAGCCAAACATGCAATGCATTAATGGCAAGAACTGCTAATCAAAACCTCAAAGCATTAATCATTTAGTTGTTTGTTCAAAAGTCACAGATATGCTGTAAATAAAGAGAAAGGAATGAAAAGCCATATAAAATCAAAAAATGATTTTAAAAATTTAGATTGTTTCAATAATTGTTCATTGTATCAATTTAAAAATATTTTAAATTAAACAATTTTATATTATTAATGAAAAGTGAATGAAATTAAGGAAGAATATGAATACTATTCGATTGATCATTTATTACTGTATAAAATCTTACCTAACACAGCACAATTGTGGACTATCCATTCAAAGTCAGACAGCAATTCAACTGGCTTTTTATACTTATTGTCATCTAATTTCTGGAATTTTTTTAAAAATTTATTAATAGACATTAAATTTTAAAAAAGGAAAATTATGCATTTATGACAAAACCATCAAGAAAGACAAAATATGGTCACAATTTAAACATTAAACCAATAAAACTTAAGGGATGAGTCTCATTATTGGAGAGTAAAAGACTTGAATCCTAACTCAACCAAAGAAAGATCCATTGTGTTCATTAAAACGGCTGGGGAATGCTAAATAGGTTGATCAGTGCCCTTTGAGTGAAATGATACCTCTCTGCATGGCAGGTCATATAGTTAAGGTTCTTCTGATTGAACCTGGTTTTAAATTACAAAGACTTTTCCAACAGTGTTACAGAAGAATCTTTAAATATGGAAAAAACTTCCCTTTAATCATAAAACAGTTAAAATCTTAAAAATTATTAGAATTTGCAAGAAAAGTAAATGGTGGATATCCTGCACAAAATATTGATAATGGAATAAAATCAGGTTTCACATTTTTGAGAATTCAACAGAATTTATGGTTTGAATGCACAAAAAATCAACAGTGCATTGGAATACCAACTTGACTCTCTAAGGCTGTATATTTTCTGGGCTTATTACAACAGTTGGATTTTTGGTCTCTTTTCCATAATGGAATACACAGCTAACTTGAGCATTTCCCAAAATGTACTATCAGAAGTTGATTGAAAGAAGCAGCTCATGAATTCATTTCATGACATCATGCATCACCACAGTGGCATAGAACTATAGACATACGATAGTGATAGTCCAAGTCAGGGTAAAGTATTATATTGACCATGATCAAACAGTGAACCATCAAGGCATTTGAGGGTCGTCTTCACTATACAAACTACAATAAATGAGACTGTCATTTGAAAAGAATCATTTGAAGAATAGGTAAATGACATATGCATCAAAACTGGAAGTGCCTGTTATGGCACATGTGTTCTTTACACTACAATTTGACATTTCAACACGTTTGCTGCTGCTATTAAGGAGAAGTCTTCACCACAATGCCACTAGTTTTAAATTTACTTTTTCTCATGCACTGACTAAATGGGAATAAACATCATCTATTTGCTGATAGTAGTTTGTATTTATAAACTAATCTATTTAAATTGGTGGAGAGCATGCAAGCTAAATGTTCTAACTATAGCAATGGAAGTATTTATTATTAAGTAATAAATATCAGAGAAATTTTAGTTCTTCATATCTACTCAATTGTACTAGAACACTACATGAACAAATTGGAAGTAGTAGAACTTCATTAAAATCTATGCACCCCTTGTCCAGGTTCGCCAAGTTGAATCTTTTTGTTTTCCATTGTTTCGTTGGCAACTAAGATTCCCACACCTAATTCTTTCTGGTTTTGCCTATGAGATTTTGATTATGCTTTGATGAGGTTTCTTGCCTAGTTTCCCTAGAATTTAGAGGTACAGAAATGCTAAATTCATTAACAAAATGACATTCTATTACAAATAGTGCAACAGTCTGAAGATACATAGGACATGTACAAGGATTTACATAATTACACTGTAAATATAACATTAATGAATTCAGTGTTTGTCACATTTAATTTGCAACATGTATTATGGATACATGGTCATTAGAAGCACCAAAGAAGTAAGTGCTTCTTATCCTATCCTTTACACTGAAAACTTAGTCGACAACGAAAATCAGAATTAATGGTGTACATTGCACTTAAAAAAAAATATCAATACACATATCCTATCTTTACCACAGTTCACTTCCTATATAATGTGGAAAGCCAGACAACCTAGTAATATTGCATATTAAGGGTTACACAACATTATATTTAAATAAGATATTTCACACTAAGCAGGTGGCTTTGCTGTGCTAAATTTCTATGCAGAGACTCGCAGAAAGCACTTTCTTTAGGATTGAATTCACTGAAAATAGCAATCCTTTTTCCATGATGACAGCCATCAATACCCGGATGACAGTCATCAGTACCCGGTATTATTTTAGAAATTCCAAGCAGAATTGAAACACCTTAGAATATATCATTCGCAAAAAAACAACTACAAATAAATTTGAATTGATTAGATATTTCTAAAATTAAAGGAAGCTCTATGTACTGAATTTAGAACACAATGTACCACAAGCTAACAAACATCATATTCTTCCTAATTTAATATATTTGGTACAAAGTAATGGCAATTTTAATAGAAAAATATTTATAGTTATTTTCCACATGGAAAATTCAAATATGCTTAAGACAATATACAGAAAAAAAAAACAATTGCTAATAACACATTCAAAAATCAGAACAAGTAGATGGGTTACTAAATTTTAGTGATGAATAAAAAGATAATATAGTTATCTATTTTGCATAACTTATTATTTAGCAAAATTTAGTAATCATTGTTAATTTTTGATGAGAAATTTATTTGTTATAATTCACTAAAAATATTTAATGAACTAATTATTAATATAAATATTGATTTGATTGCTATGTTTCAAAACGTTTTACATTTCATATAATATTACATTTACCAACATATGCTAAGCTCAAGAACATAAGTTCAAGTCATAATAATCTAAATCATAGCAATTTTGCAGAAGTTGCTTTTTCTAATTTATATATGAATAAATAAATTACTTTTTTAATGATATCACCATCAATGAAATTAAACAACTTCTCCTTCTCAGCTAACTGTATACTTCTGAAAATTCTTTCCTGAAAAAAATTTTAAAATTTTTAGGATGCTAATATAAATACATAAGAAATATATCACAAGAAAAGTTTCTGTTCAGACAGGAGATTTTATATAAAGCTAATTACCTTTGTATAAAATTGAAAATTCTGTTAAATAAATTACCCACAAGCATGCATTAAAATTCCCGATCAGGATCAATTTCCATGCAAAGTGAAACATTTTTTCTTTATCTGAGTATGGTTAAAAAATTACTCACTATTATTCTTTATTTCCTTACAGTTTTGTTCCTGCTTTTAAAACTGTTGCTCAATTAAGTTTCAACCCAATTTTAGAATAATAATAGTGATATATTTTTATAAAATGTAAATGGGAATTTTAATTTTAAGTTAAAGTTGACTTTTAAAACAAAAATTTAGTTACTCTAAAATTAAATACTAAAATTTCTTTTCATAATTTGAAGTGGTACATTTAATATTAGAAACGTATTTAGCTTTTTAGCATAAATTTATTGATACCTTAATTAATTCATAATTTTTGTTAAAAATCAGAAGTTATAAAATTGATAACACACAATGAAATATTATTACTTTGTTTTTTTTTTTTAATTTAGAGAATTTCTCTGTGATTCCCAGTCATTAATTGACTTTTCTTTTATTAATTTACAAACTATTTTCAAAGTACTAAGCCATAAGATATGTGCCTATTCTATACTCATCACTTATCTATTTAAAAATTAGTTGTACAATAATTTTCAATACTAATTTTGAATTCACAGAAGTATTATAGCGACATACTTTAAAGTTCTATTTTTGATTTGACTTGTACTATCTGGAAAATCCTTTGTACGCTTCTTAAGTTCATATATATAATAATCTAAATGTTTTCTTTTTCTATCAAATTGATAAACAACTCTCTAATTACGTATGTGCGCGTTTTTCATTATTAAATAAAAACCTCTTTTGTTTCCATTCATCTAAATGTTCCCATTAGATTAGCAGAACTATGTTAATGTATTTTCTCCCATCATTTAAAAGATTAAGGAAAACTTCCCTTGAAAGATTTAATTGAGAAATTTGGATTAACGAACAAGATTTTACCATAAATGAAAACATTGCAAGTATATTAAAAACAGAATCAGATTTTTAATGAAATGAAAATACCTTAATATCAAGCAATTGTTGAGGATTCACATTCTTTTTAAACAGTCATTATGATAAATCATTATTTTAAATGCATTTAACAATGATAAAGGAATTGCTTGCATATTTGATTCAATTACTTGATTCATCATAAGTCAAAAATATTAAACTAAATGTTCTTTTGAGTATACTCAAAATAAAAAAGTATACTCAGACATTAAAAACAATTAAAATGCATTACAACCTGATATTCAAACACTTACACAAGCTTTTATGATTCGAAATTAAACAACTTCATTTTGTTAACATAAGTTTTAATAAATACAAATAAAAACTGAAATTTAACTCAATTTCCATACTATATTAAATATTCACTTTAGAAAACACATTAATGTATATAAACAATTATAAACAGAATATTGGCAATATAAATTTTCATTTATTAGATCTACTGAAAAGTTTTGTGTGTCTTTGGAATAACAAAATGCAAATTTTTTCACCTTGAATAAACTTTAATAATAGCAATTATTTAATAACGATTTCTTGCCAGAATGTGGACCAAATTTATATCGCATTTTTGAAAAGTATTCATCTTTGGATGTAAAAAAATGAAGCACAGCTTGTGATTTCATTTTTTAACTTTTGACCTTTGAAACATTTGGTAAGGATAAAAACAAGTGACAGTTGGAATGTGACTAGTCCAAGCAATGATAGATATGACAGGTTTCCCCCCTGATCTCTTTTCTTGGACTGTTGTCTTTAAATTATCAAGTTGCTGAACAATATTTTTCTAAATTCAGCTTTTTGTTTCACTTTAAGAGCTCATAATATATATTGGTCCTCAATTGTTTCTCCATATACACAACTATCTCTTATTTAGAGTAAAATTTAGGTTATAGGAAGAGCTAGGTTTTCCACAATCACACTATGCCCTTTTCCTTATTGTGTTTTATGGGTAATCCACTTTTCATCCCTAGTTATCTAGTTCCCAAGAGGGCTTTATTTAATTCAACTAACATCTTCACACCAATTGATTTTTAAATGTTTGCTCAATTGAATTCAGTCTTTCGGCAATTTCCATTATAGTCAGAAAAAGATTTTTTTCAAACATGATTTCAACAAAATTGTCGATCGAAGATGGTCACCCAGAATGTGTCATCAGAAAAGTAAAAATCTTTTATTTCAAATTTTTCAAACAAGAAACTATGCCATTGCCAAAAACTTTGAATAAATTTCTACATGCTTCTTTAGCATTTCTTCCTTATTGAAATTCATATAAAATAGTGATGTAAATCAATTTCATCAGTAACCATTGGTATATAATTTCACACTTAAGTCTAATAGGAATGAATTTTAATTTAAAGAGCCAAACATAAACACAAGTTTACATATCGAAAATTGCCGTTATAGGAATAGATTTTTTTCTGTAGCCTTAATAATTAAGATACAGCATTAAAAATTTAATTGTTTTTAAAGGGAATTTTAAAAATTTAATAATTATTTGGAAAATACATACATTGTTTGTATCTTAGAAAGATGAAAATGAGTTAATTTACAATTTTTATTTGGCTTTTAAATTCATTTCAGACATAAAGTGTCTAGATCATGGGTGTCTTAACTATGATTGTTCATGGGCTGGATGGCAAAAAAAAAGTTTGCTGGGCTGCACATACAATATTTTTCAAAAAATTGAAATAAAAATTAATTTATTTTAATAAAACTACATAGAGTTAACTTCTTTTTATTATAATTTTTTTATTTTTAATTTGATATGTATAGGTACATATTTATTTTAAATTTGTAAAAGTTTCGTTTCATTTAGTTTGGATTTCATAAAGCGAAAAATAATCAAATTAATGAAATAGATGAATTTGCTTTTGTCAAACAAGAGAATCAAGATCAATAGACGAGGTTGCAATTCTTAATGCATTTTCAAGATGTTTGTCGTTAATCTTTGGCCTATTTTTGTTTTTTGTATGCTTCATTCTTGAAAATAATAGTTCACAAATACTACCAAAAGCTGAAGACATTAATAAAGCACGATTATGAAAATTAGGATATTTATCACGGGGTAGGTAATCTTTATAAAACTCCAGTAAAGAAACATTTCCAAATTTTTCTTTCAGTTAAATGTCACTTTGCAGTTCAATGCATTCCATTTGAAGATTTGAAAGTAATTTATTTATTTCTAGAGAAAATAGAATAGAAAATATGTTGAAATACTCTTCATTTTTTCGAAAATCTTGAAATCTACTTTGAAACTCTTGAATTAAATCAAAAATTAATGCAGCATATTTTGTGCAACTCACAGGTACTGAAACTCACAGGTGCAGCCAAAGTACTGAAATTCGTCAAATCTTCCACTTTTATTTGATTGTGCCAAAATTTCAACTTTCTTTCAAATGCTGCTATTGTTTGTAACATATTATTAATAAATTGATTTTTTCCTTGAAGTCTCAAATATAAATCATTCAAATGCTCTATTATGTCTACTAAAAAAGCTAAATCTGAAACCCAATCTTCGTCTTCAAATTCAGTCACAGGTTTCCCCTTTTGATTCCATAAATATTTTTATTTCAGTTCTGAAATCGTAAAATCTTTTGAACATTTTACCCTTACTGAGCCATCTCACTTCTGTATAATAAATAACATCTGCAAATTCAGTGCCCATTACCTTTAAGAAACTCTTGAAATTGTCTATGACTAAGTCCTTTTGCTCTTATAAAGTTAATGGTTTTTAAAATTGTTCTACATAAATTGCCCCCTCATGCACAATACAATGATATGCCATCAAGATCGTATTGCCGTCAGCTGCGGCTTCATTATTAACCCTTTTAACGATTCCCTCATTTTTACCAACCATGGCAGGTGAGATAGCTGATAAATTTTTCATAGATAAGGAAAACTTTTCCATCGTCGTTTTTAACGCATGGAATAAATCTACAGACTTGGTTGTGTCTTAACGATACTAAAGTAGCCATTTCTTCTGTAATTTTATAATGTTCATCGATTCCTCTAATAAAAATTGTCAATCGTGGCGTACCAGAAGGGTCAGTGCCTTCGTCCATGGCTAACGAATAAAATTTAAAATTAGTACAATTGCTTTTTAAAGACATTTCAACTGCATTCCCCAACTCCTCAATTCTTGTGCATATAGTTTGGTGTAATAAACTGATTTTAGAAAAATCCAACTTTTTTTCAGAGCAAATTATGTTTGCTATGCTTTCCATGCATTCTTTTATAAATTCGCCATCAATAAAAGGTTTTGATTTTTTCGCTTTTAAATTTGCTACGACATAACTTGCTTTTACAATGTCATTATTTTGAGTAGCTGTCTTTTTAAAAAAATTTTTCAGGCAATAGCTCTTTTTTTAGTTCTGTGATTTTATCTTTACGGCAAACGGCGAGATATACATAATATTTTCTGGCATGTTTTTGACTATAATGTCGTTTTAAATTGTTGTCTTTAAAAATTGGCACGTCTCTACATATTAAGCAAAGTGCTTCATAATTTTCCTCAATAAAAAAAGTATTTCTCTGTCCAGTTTTTATTAAAAATTCTTTTTTCATCTTCAATAATTCTTTTTTTAGATTCTGATTGTTTTTTTAATGACATGGAGGTCTTTTAAAAAATTATATATTTTTATTTTATAAGCAAATATCCATAATGAATATGATTTATTCATATCTTTTTAAAGAATTTGATACAAAATTAGAAAATCAAACTACAATGCAATATATTGCATACAAATATTGTAATTCTTCAAAGAATATTAAATTTTTATGATTGTTTTACATTTTAACAAAATAGTAAAAATAAATATATAAATTTTACAAATGAAAACTGAAACTGGGACACAAGGCATTTACCAGTACAATAATGGAAGTAAGGCAGATGGTTGATGGAAAAGTAGAACAAGGTGCCGGAACAGTCAGATTTGTGTGGCGAGATGGATAATACTCTAGTATAGGAAATAAAATCTCTCTACTCCTCTACTAGTTAATTTTATGGTTGGAAACGCTGTCTTGAAAACTGATCGTAGATCGGTCAGGGATCCCTTTTATAAACTCGGAGAGCATGAAGAATTTTCTGGAACACCACCAGCTGTAGCAGACGCGCGATTGGGGCAAGTCGGTGCGTGACATGGGAACTGGCACATGACCATGCGCCAAGATCACGCGCAGGACGGGATTCAGCGAGAAGAAGGCCAACGGGCCGAATCGATTTGGCGAACTTTTGCAAATGCTTGATGGCCCTTTTTTCTGTGAGGGCTACCTTTGGCCAAAAATCAAAATACAATTAAATATACTGCATACAAATTTGACCAGGGAAGAACAATGCAGTGCAACACTGCATTGTACGAACCCTGGGAAAATTTATTGCTTCTACTCTTACACCAAGGGGGGAGGAAATGTTCAGAAACGAAAAACTACATTTTCCGGCATTTTGAGTACCCCTAAGAATTCAAGCCTCGGTATTCAAAGGGTTATAGAGTTAAATTTTTATTTCAAAATAAATGTCAGCAAATCGATTATATATGAAAAATATTGCAACATTTATTTTTTTAATAAAAATGAGTTAATTTAAATATTTTCATAATTTGCGTTTGGACCGCATTTTAAAGGCTTTTGGGCCGCACTTTAGACAAGCATGGTCTAAATTAAACTTGGCCAGAATCTATTTTTAAAGATTCTGAAATACTATCATCTATCCTAAAAATATGATTTTATAAAATAAAGCAAATATAAATCTTTTATAATATTGATAATGTACACATTTGTATTTCACAGCAGTGCCGCTACACATTCTGCAACTATATAATTTGAAATACAAATATACAATCTAGGTGTAGTATATATTAATTATAAATCGAGATAACTAGCAAGGTTGACAATTAAACTGACTCTTAACTAACGTATTTTCCTATGTATAATCCGCAGCGGCATATTGTCAGCAGCAATTTTTCGGACGTTATAGTCAAACTTTTACTGCTGATAATTTGGTACCAAATGAATTTTAAAAAATCCATATTATGATTAAAAATATAATAAATTCTACACAAAATATATTTATAAGGATAAAGATCTGTTTGAATACACCAAAACACAAAGTGCGATTAACTGAGATGTAACCACGACATTCATCAACTTCCGAAAAGATCCTAGTAATTATTAATAACTTATAAAACAAGGTTATAATATTTAAAAAATAAGCTATATTTGTTTCGTTTTAAGTTAACTGAAAGAAATGGATTATTTTCTAACTGCGCATGGAATATATTTTTTCTTTTGTACCGCGCATGCTTTATTTTTTCACCTTACATTATCCGTTTGTCAACATTTTTTCATTTGCCTTCCCTCTAGATTTCAGTTTCAAATTTGCTTTGTAACTTAATAATTTTTACTTCCATATGACGATATACGAATTTGAATGTTTTTAAAGCGAAACAATTCAGGTCTAGAGAGAATGCGAAATGACATTAGCGAATTGCAACTTTAATATCATTTATGGGAACCGAATTCGTTCTTGAACGTAATCAGATAATGCTGATTATAGTTCAAATAAGTCCACCAAATCATAGCGCAATGTGTTATTTATTTTATGAAACATAAACTACATTTCTTTCAAAACTTTATTGCAAGTTTTTTTAATAAAAAATTTATAAGATTATCCGCAGCAGCGTATAATATGCACAACAAAATCCGGAACTTTTTAACATAAAATCAGAAGATTATATGCTGGAAAATGCGGCACTTCCAACTCTGCTCCAACTAAGTTTTTAAACTTGTGCTCTATAATGAGAGACATGACTAAAAAAGATGAAGCATTAACCCTTACCTATTTTGAAACATAACATCTAATGCACCAAAAAAGCTAGGATTTTACAGCAATGTTATAATATCTTCAATTTGAAAACAATGCTGAAATTCGTTAAAAATTAAAATTCTAAATCTATGTTTATTAAAAAAATTTTACCACTAGGATGCATGCTAAGAAATAACAGTAGCAAAATTATTTTCAATACAGACTGCGTAAAAAAAAATTATCAAGATATACTACTTTTATCCCAACTTCTTCATAGAAAAAGTAATATATATTACATGCTTTCAATGTTCAGTAACAAATAAGTCATAGAAAATTGATAAAACTGACTTAAGACTAATTAAAATTGCTTCAAAATAATTTGAACAAAAATACTCAATATTCAATATATTTTATTACAAAATTGTGCTTAAAACCACAAAAAAGGCCCAAAAACTAAATAGTAATACTTAGCTTAATGTACTATTTAGTTTATTTACTTATTTAAAGATATTACTTAATTTTATTGTTAGTTCAACACCTACCATTTCAATTTTAGAATCTGTCAGAGTTTGGATAAGACTAAATTGCATCATTTCCTTGAGCTGCAAGTAAGGTACAGTAGACGACACATCATTGCCTTCTAGAGAAACTCGCTTGCATTCCCAGCATACACTTCCTTGGAACGGTACGTTTTTCGTGCAGTCAGTATGGAAAGAACGATGACATCTTGTACACGTTCTTTCTACTGTTGGTTTGTGACAAATCCAACAGTACGAATCAGCCTGTAAAAAAGTTCATCTTTCACTATTTTTTACCAAGTTTTTAAAATCTGTGAAAAAGTTCATATATTTTCAAGCAAATTCCAGAAGTTTCAAGAGTTAAACTAAAGTTCATAGGTCCAACACTTGCAGATTGAATAAACATTGACCATTAACATTATTTTTGATGACATCAAATTGTAGCTTTATAATATGTTTTACAATTATATTTTAGTGAATGGAGATAGTGATAACATTTGAGAAAAATTATGAATCTTTCTTCAATAATTAATTTTACGACATACTAACAATTAATGATTTTATAAGCATTTAAAAACAACTTATAGCTACAATAGAAATTAGTACATTAAAATAAAAGTACGTTATTAAATATTTTTATAATGTCTACAAATTTAAAATTTTATCAATATTTAATAACTAAAAATCAGCTTTTCAATTCCTGTACATTATTAAACTAAATTTTAAAAAAAAATTGATTTACAAAATAAATAATTCAACAGCATCTAAATCAGCATTCATCATTGAAATACAAATAGCACACATCCTATTGCTAACCAGTAATGCACAAATGCTTTGCATTTTCAGACTAATTTTGCAGAACACAAATTAATGTATTTTATTATATATCTGACATTAACAACCAAATCCTAATAATTGTACCAAAATATCTAGTTTCATGACTAAGCTTCTTGCATTTTACTATAATGAACTAAGTAATATCAAGTGACAATGCCAAAAAAACAATTTATACTTGACAAATTATTTCATTAAAATTATAAGTTCTTAAAATATTAAATTTCTTTACTGAATGTCTAAAAGTTATATAAACTCAGTAAACATAAAAATTTCTTACATTTAATAATTAATAAACTTAAAGAATAAATCACTTACAAGTCAAGTATTATTTAATCTAACGATTAATAAAAAAATAATTCTCAAAACAAAATTTTTCTATCTTATTTCAAGGGAACAAAACATTTAAAACCACATTTGTTTCCTTTTTACATAATTGTTTACTTACATATGCTCTCTTAACAGCAATCACAGCAGCCATTTTAAAAAACAAAAGGTTACACATAGACCCATTGAATTCTTGATAATTTATTAAATGGACAATCATCCTCATCTTATTAATTTAATTGATCCCAACATAATTTATAATAATAAAGACATTAATAGTTTCATTTATCTGAAAAGAATGCAATCTCAATTTTTATCAAGTTTACACCGATTCAAAATCCCTATATTGGTAGCAGGAAAAAATTTCGCCATGTCTATAAACTTTTGTTAAAGGTTGCAGATTTAAAGAAATTTTATCACAAAATTTTAATTATGGTATCACAGCCCAATATTTCATTAATGATAATGACATGTGTGATGTTATTATCCTTAATGGGATAATGAAATCAAATAGTGTATTTTTGGAAATTTGGGGTAAAAATTCCACATTAAAAAGCTTGCGCCGGAAAAAGTCGCTTTGGTCGCCAATGGCTGGGAGATATCCTACAAAATCCAAAAAATATTATTTCAACTCGTGTACTAGTCGCATATGAACATATTACTAATTCAGAAGGTCATGTGTGTTAACTTGAAATATCAAAACTAGTCATTACATCACAGTTGAGAAAAATTATAGCTACGGTTCTATTAATATGAAAGTTCTTTGACACAAAATGATAAGACCTTCATTCTTGCTTTTACATAAACTGATAAAGGCATAGTACCAAAATTGTAATGATTAGTTTTGTTGTTCTTGTCATTTTCTGAATAAAAACTAAAGTTAAACACCAACAAGCATACTAAAAACTGGGATGTAATCAAAGTCAGGAACTGTTAAATTAAAAGCCAGTACAGTAACCAATTTAGAAAGCTAATTTTACAAAGCCTAAGTCACAGAATAAATATTTTGCAGTCTGCATGAAAAATTCCCCTTCCTCATTAATATTAGTAAAGATATAACTTATTTTGGAATCACAATTGTTAAACATACATCATGAAATTTATGAACTTCACTTTTCCCCTACCATTCATGATTTATTCTTTAAAGAATGGAATATCAAAATAACTTACCGTTCCATTGCTTGACAAAGTTCTGACCCCTATAACATAAAGGAAAAGATATAGTACAAACCAACATACAGATATATCTATATAAATAAAATATAGAAACATTCATATCAAGTTTAAGTTCAGAAATTATGAAACTCATAATTGCAATTGTATGTATTAGTGAATAAAAATGTATGGACAAACGTAAAAATTTGCAGACTGGTGAAGGATGAGAGTTGTATATGTAAATGCAAATATATACCTACACAATAACATTCATTACAAAATATTACATAAATTAGCCAACAAGTATTTAAGCATTGCTTTCTGCCCAGAGGACTTTTTTCAATCAGCATATTTTGGGGAATTATGTTCTCTACCAATCTTTAAAAGTAGATGCTTGAGTATAAAGTTGCCCTCATCTATTGTTCTATGATCACTATTAGTATGAAAAGACTATTTTGACAAAGTTTATGCACTCAGGAGGGAAAAAGGATATTTATTGTTAAAATGTTAAATAGAGCAACAATCATTCAGAAAAAAGCTCTGCGTCAAAAAAGTAGCAGCACTGACATTTAAAGGACTCATCCAGTACATGTAGCTTTCATGAAGTAAAATACAAACTTTCTAACACATACAAAATCAATTTCAAACAAATTGTAGTTAAAAAAGTTGGTTTGGTTTGTTGCTTTACAGTCACACATTTTTTATTTTTTTAGGTGTGAAGGCTATAAAATTATATCAAACTTCATATTTAAGCAAATTCCAAACCATAGCAAATATTTAATCCCACTTCAAACAGATGAAGTCTATAAAAATCTTGAAAAAGACTTAAAAGCTAAAATCTATTCATGGAGTTCAAATTCTAATCTAATTATTGAGGAGTGTGCCAACAAGTTTTGTTTACCATTCTGCTGTCACCTTTTAAGTTAGAAATAATATTTTTCAAAATTTTCTACTGGCATTCTTCAAAATTCGTGAATAGTTAAAAATCAGCATCACATATTTCATGCCTGCTGTTTAGAAAGAAATTACAATCCTAATAAATATTTTTACTAGCAAAAAATACTTAAATAAAATTAATATAAAAAAATGATCAATATAAACAACTTACGACTGGGACCTACAATTTATAGTGAATTCATAACTACTACAAACACTGAAGCCTAAAGCAGGATGTGAAATCACAAATTGTTTATTCTTTCATAGATGATATTTATTAATATTATCAACTGCACAACATCAACTCACTCATATTGCAATTATTTTGTGAAACAAATAGCATTTTCTTTTTTCTGATAATATTCATTGCATCATCTGAAAAACTTTCGGGTGCACAATTATCATAAACTGTTTTAGTTTTAAGAACTCATTCATATTTTAATAAGATACTTTGACTTCAAGAAATAACTGAAAATTTGTCAAAAGCCTTTTCACCTTCATCCTTTACTTTGTCCAGCATCAAAATACAATTCCACATGAGGTTTTTGAAGGAAAGCATATATATATATGACAAATGGATAAGAAATAGTTACTACACATTTGAATGACTTAAGTGTCGATCTCTGAAGAGGATATCTCCTTTTTTCAAAACAAAATTGTTTACAAGAAATGACTCCTGTTAAATATTCACATTTAATAGACATTTACATGTTGAATATCCAATTCCCTGCAGAAATAACTCAATTTTATTGTTTATCCAGGGTTAAAACAAATATGAAGTAGCAAAAGTATTTAATAAATTTCAGGATTTGTTTTAAAAATTAAGGATATTTCAGAACACTTTTTAAAAATTAAATATTTTAGGAATATCAGAGTAACTCTAATGCCTGCACTTTATGCAAACACTGGCCCCTTCATTATAGATGACTTTGAATGACAACAATTAGCCAAATTGATTGAGCCCATCTATGAACTGTAGAGCAGATGGCTAAACTAATAAACATTCTGTTGAAAGAGCAGCAAACCAACAGCATTTTTCTATATTTACAAGTATCAATTATCAGTGGTAAACAATAATTTGGTTTTACAAAGTCATAATTTAGAATTATCAATAAAATATAAACATTTTAAAAAGATTACCAGATTCTTTTTTTTGGGGGGGGAGTTGTAATCACCAAATAACAATTGCATGAATGAATTGAACAGTAGAAATTTAAAAGGCATAGGCTCTTATAAAATTCTATCCTGAATATCACAAAATATCCCTCATTGAGCAAAATGAATTTTAAAATAATTTTCAAAAATCAAATACATATCAAATTTTTTAAACAAGAACAGCTGAATGGATATTTCAAAATTAATTTTCTGGGATAACAGGATAATTCTAATGATTGACCTTGGAATTTTAAAAAATCTGAATATAAATCAGCACAAAAAGATAAATTAGTAATGGGAATAAAAAATACTTAAGAAAAAATAATATCTACTCTTATCATATACCACACAATTATTACAGCAATACAATAATTCAAATACAATTCATATAAAAGTCATATCTTGTGACATACTATGAAAAAAGTTTATTAAATTTTTTATTTCTGTAAATCTAATTGATTTTACTCTCAAATGACATTTCATTTTTAGAATCTATAAAACATTTATTGACAATTTTAGAACTTTGAAAATTTCTTACAAAACTAAACTGTACTTGTAACATTTTTTCTAAAATAATTGTTGTAATTTAAAGCTTAGGAGACCCTTCTGTAACTATTTTCAAGTGGCTTGCTTGTCTGTGTAAGGTAAGTCATTTCAAAAAATGAATGTTACCATTCTGCAATATTTTTTTTATGATGAGGGGTAATTTATATGATAATTAGCACAAAAATATTAACATTCCTTTAAAATTTTATCCCAAAACTATCCCTAAAAAAGAGCAAAAGAGAGTCAAAATACTATATTTAAGAGTTAAAATACCATTTATTAAAAAGAATTTGATTTATCAAAAAATTAAATATTGACTTGGTGTGTTAAATTTGTGCTATAAATAAATATTTATTATCTACTTATAGAGGCAATAAATATTTTCATAACACTTTTGAAGAATACTCAGTAAGTAAAAAATTAGGTTTTTATTATTCTAACATTTGTGTTCTAGTTAATACAGGCACACTATAGAAATTTTTTTAAATACTGGAAAAAAAATTTTAATTATGAACTTTTTATAAACAAAAATGACCCTTTATAAGATTTTATACTAAATGAATATACTAACAAGCATTTTAAAATCAAAGTTTACACTCATATTATTCAAACAAAAAAATTTATTTACTCCTTGATTCCTGATCTTTCTCAAGGTCTGTATTCCTGAGATTTGTCTTAACCCTGTAAACAAACAAGACATCAAAATCAAGGATATTCTTATTTCGTTAAGTAAAATAAAGTTTCAAAATTTCATAAAGTATTGTTAGCTAATTTGAATGAAATCTTTATAAATTGTTTATTAATAATATTATAAATTTATGAAATACAAAAGCGTAATATAAATAACTTTATTAAGAAATATGTGTATGGGTCCAAACCATTGACTTACAAGCATTTTAGGAATATATTTTCATACGTATTATAGAGGGACAGTTTGTCAAATGCTATATGTAATAAAAAGAGAGAAATTTATATTAAATACAAAATTAACATTTAAATTACATCATTCAACAAGAGATGGTAATATTTCAACTCTTTACACTTAAACACCTTAATATTTTATTTGGTTTTTTTGAAGTTTTTAATGCCAATGCCAAAAACTTTCCATTAATAATTACACATATTTAGAATAAACTTGACTTAGCGAAATTCAGAAATCATCTAGTTTAGTACAAAAAAAGCCACTGCTGTCACAAAAAAATTCCATCACCAGAAATGTCTTTCATTGTGATAAAACAAATTAATAATATTATGCCAGTTAAGATTTATATTTAAAACATTAAGAATTATTCAAAATTTAATCTCAAATTTATATTTCCTTATCATTTAAACTTTTTGAAAATATTTGACATCTTGTGTGTATTGGTACTAATATGTTCAGCTTAAAGAAATATATAACTTACAAATGTATTTTGTTAAGAGAAAATAATGAAAACTAATAATATTAATCAATTTTTTGCAAAAGAAAATTCTCAAAATAGTAGATAATATGAAAAAACTGCAACAAAAAATTAAAGTTAGGTATTTATTTATATTTTTTTATTTGTGTCATCTTTAGGGGAGATGATTTTTTCATTAAATGAATTTTTAATCTTGCACAATTACACATATTAATACTTATGAAAGTGAATTTATAATATCAAATACATTTTAATTTAAATTTTATAAAAAGCCTTTTCATTGATTCATACCATTTTTATATCATGAATTAAAATGATACTATTAACATAAAATTGCTTTGTATCTAAATTAAAATTTTACTTGATAATTATTTTTTACTAATTGTTCTTAGATGGAAATACTGATTACATATTTACATCCATACAAATACATAATCTGAAAAGGTTAGACCCCTATACAATTTTTTACATAGAATCAAGATAGACAAATACATTTTTAATCAAATGTGATAAAAGTGAAGGGCCAAGGAAAAGAATATGGCTGGTTTATCACTTTGAAGTGTTGTGTGTTACCTTACTTTCAGAGGACATTTTTTTAAAAATTTTCTACACACCACACCTATAACCAAATATTCAAAAATAAAAAATTATTTTGAACATAAAAAACAATAAAGGTGAAAAAACAATATGAAATTTTGAAAAAAGAATAAAATATTGCACTCCTAGAGAAAAATCAAATAAAAACACACAAGTCAAAAACTAGAACAAAATTACTATAAAAAATTATACCGAAAAAAATGTAGGTAAATTTATATGTGTACAAAAAGGGGAAAATAAAGAGAATCAAGCAGTCCAACTGCAATTTCAAAATATATAACTATGAAATCATTACCTTTAAAAATGCGAGTAAGTATGATCTGAGTTAATATAGTAAATTCTTTATTTTTATAAACCTCTAACTAATAAACACTCACAATTTTATTAACTTTTGGCGAATCTCTCATGGGGTACCAGACACAATGATTCCCATTTATAAACTAATTTTTTGATGTTTCATTATTTTTTTTTTATTTCATGGTTGAGTAACTTGGATCTACTTTATTATTGGAGAATCTTTGTAGACTACAACTTTCAATATTTATTAATGAATCTAATAAAAAGTTTGTTCCAAAATTGAAGTCAAAGAAATATCTTTTTATAAATTCTTATTTATTGTGAGTCTACTAGGCACAATGTACTTATCAATGCATAATGGGAATAAAGCTGTTGAAAAATCCAATTTAAATTATTTTCATATAAACTTATTAAATAAAATGTATCTCAAGAAAGAAAAATTTATCAGGCAACTTGAGTGAAGATAAGTTACTCATTCATGAGCTTAGACACACACACACAAAATAACTTATTAAACCTTCAGGACTTTTTGAATCTGGAGTCAGATGAAATTTGGGCAAAGATTGTTGGTTGGTTGGGTTTTATGGCACAAGGTCCAAAATTGGACATGCTGCTTGGGCAAAGAACTTCCAGGTATCAAACATGAATAAAACAACTTAGTGCTGTGACTATCTGCACACCAAATGAATGGCTAACATAATTAAGATACTTTTTTAAAGAGCAATGAAATGCTTTTCTACATCTTTTTTAATGTAAAAATTTGATTACTTTAATCAATTTTTCCAGTCAAATAAAACTGAATTTAAATAGGAATTAGATTAACAAAAGCATCTAATGTCCACTGTTCACTCCAAATTTAACTGTTGCTTGGATTACTGAAAATTTTGCTTCTACTGATGAATAAAAATTGTGATTGTGATAAAACTCCAGCGATTTGAAAATGATATGCATAAAGCTCCAATGAGGTGTATGTTCTAGAAACTTTAAAACAACATTTTAATTATAAAAATATTTTAGAACTTACATAAATTTTAGTAAAACTTGATTCTCCCTATAATGAATGCTAATGTGGCATAAAAAATTAAAGTATATTTTTATTCTTCCATAAACATTGAAATATAGTTTCATAAACAAACCTGGAATTAAATCTTGAAAGAATAGCATAAGTTCAGCCTAAATTTAATTACATCTTTGGTAGATTTAGAAATTTTCTAACAAACTAACATCACTGAAATATATAATTTCCTTAAGTATAGTGATATTAAATGATTGCAGCTGCATTTACACATTTATTATTTTTACTAGTTTGTACATGCTTATGCATTTTTGTTATTAGTATTAAGGAAAAACAAATGGATAAAGTGAATATAGCATTCACAGCTTGCTAAGGACAGAAGATGCCAAATCTGGTAAAATCTGGAAATTTCTTCTCACCAAATTAATTCACCAAAAGCAATTAATCTTCAAATATAGGAACAGTGCTTCACCACTTAGCTATAATTTGAATTTTCCCTATTTCAAATTTAATTTTGCATTTGTGAAAGAATGTTTTTTCAAATTTCTAAAGATTGTTTTTGTTGTAAATGTGGTGGGCAACTGAAACTGGTCAAAAGAATTTATAATTTAAAAGTGGAATAGAAGTGGAAGAAAAATTAAAATAGATTAAAGGATTTTGAAATCTTTATTTTTATCATTTGTTTAATTTCTAAAGGTTATTTTTGTTGTAAAAGTCAGTGGGCAAATTAAACCGATCAAAAAAAGGGATCTTCTTTTGATCTTCTACCAGATCTTGAATAATCCTTTAAGGAAAGATTTTTATGGATTTCATATCCTCCACAATAGAAATTTATCCATCTGAAAATATTGATCCAATTAGAGAAGAAAACTAAATGTAAAAATTTAATAAAATTGTAAAATAACTTAAGTAAACTTTTTAGTGCAGTGAATTTTTATCATTTTCTCTTTACACAACATGGTATTTTTAATCTTATAATAAAAAAATAATTTTAACGGATATCTTAACATATCAATACTGCATCTATAAAACTATTATTAGAAAAAGATGCCATTTTTTATATACTTTATCAATTTCAACGTCACGTAACTTAATAATTATATTGAATAAGTCACAGAAAAAATTTATTTTGTATTTTTCTTATCAGCAAAAGTATCAACATTAAAATTAATTTTTGGTTATTTTATACAGAATGCTATTTAAGGATGTTATAATATTAGAATTATACATTTCTTTTAAAATGTGTAACACATATTAGATAAGACAATACACTTTCTATCACCAAATGCATTTGATTTAAATTCCTCATACATATGCTTGCAATAGCTTAGAATTTTATTTTACAAAACAGAATTTGCAAAAATTAAATTTTATGTATAAATATTTAACTCTAAAAGTTTAACACATTACTTACTTTGGGTCTAAATTACTTCTTTTACGTAATTTCATTTTAATACTTTGACCTGAAAAAATTTCGTTTTAAAAATATGTTCCAGTTGTAAAAAATAAAATTTAAAAAATGACAAATGAGGAAATAAATTTATAAGATTAAATAATCATGAAATTTTAAAAAATTATTAAATTTCAAGAAAAAGAAATCAAAAAATTAAATATTCAATGAGCTAGAATAGTCAATTTAATTTTCCTATAACAGTACTTTTCCATTATACTTCTATTAACAATCCCCATAATACGAAAGAAAACTAATTTGCTGTACTAAATATTTCATTTGCCTCATATATTGATTATAAAGATTTCAGTTTTTAAAAAATACTGAAAACAAAACATTTTATTTACATTTTATAAACTAAATAATTATCTTTTATTCATAAATAATTATCTCTCATTGATATTTGATTGTGTAGGAGTAGTGTAATAGTGCTATTTTCAATGAAACAAATTTAAATATTGCTGCATTTCCTCATTTTTGTGCCCTTGGTTACTAGTGACCGAAATGTTTCTTTTAGTTGACAAAATTATTACTAAGCCATTTTTTGCACCAACTAGCTTTAGCCATTTAGATAGCTGAACTTCACCACTCTTTAGTCGATTTTTATAAAACAAAAATCAATTGGAATATATTTGAACTAAAATTTTAACCCATTAAAAACATTTCTACCTTATTATTATTTTAAATTTTTCGTAAGAAATACTGTTTTTTAAGTTCATAAGCAATGGTTATAATGAAAATGTACCATAACAACTTCACCAATTATGCAAGATTACAAACAGAAAATTGATAATAGTGCATTTACCAAAATCTCTTAATATTATACAAAAATGTAATCTATCAAGCTTAGTAATACAATCACAGATGCCTTAATCCCTATAGTGCAATTTACTTTTTGGTTTAATTCTTACCAATAATTTAAAAAAATATTTACAAATTTTAAAATTTAGATAATAACAATTTTTAAAAAACTTCATGTACTTTTATTTTGACAAACTTAGTGTTCAGATTATTGAAGAATATTTTTCACTATAGTAAACTATGTATTTATACTCGAAAAATGCTCCCAATTGACTTAAATTCGCATTGTCAAGGCATAGCGAGCTTGGCTTGTCCAAGTGTCATAAGTAACAACATGTATTTATACAACACTGGTGTTTAATATTGTATTTATTATTAATATATCAATTTTTCGAACATCATTTCTTACATTTTTTTTTAAGTCTTCACAGCTCATCAGTTTCATTAAAATAAATTTCCCAAATTGATCTTTTTTTGTTTCTAATACCAAAAGGTGTGGCATTACTACACCATCTCTATAGAACTAGAAATTTCTAAAAGTCTAAAAACAGATATGGGTCCTTTAAAATCTTGGGAACTGCAAAACTCAACCACATGAGAATATATGGGCAGGAGAGACCTACTCATGTCCTGCCCCAATAACCCTTCAATAAGTTCACCTTTCCTAAAGAATATCATGTTATTGGGAAGTGACCATTTCTATTGACCCTAGGACCTGGAACCACAAACGTAGAAAACTGACTTAGCCCTCTGAAATCTCCCTTTAGCAGGCTATAGTGGAAAGATATCATGGTTTAAAGTGGTTCTACAAGGAGTTAGCTCCCAAGGTACACACTGTTGAAATAGCAAGCAGGATTTAAAAAAAGGTTCTTTTTCTAGTTTTGTTCACCTAAACATACTTATGTCACAGACCAATGGCAGAATTAAATATATCAATACCTTTCAGCTATGATGGAATAATTTAACAATTTTCTACTATCAAATGGTTCTTAGAAAAAATTTCTTTGCTTTTGTTTCTTCCTGTTCATAATGGACCATAAAAAGAAAAACAAATGAATTTCTCCATTAGTGACAACACAAATATGCTTATTTATTAGCAAAATTAAGAAGTTATTATTCAAATCAAATTAGTTTTTAAAATTTCAATCTCACTCAGGGGTCACATGAAAAATTTCAGAATTAAAAGATAATTACAAATGAAGCTAATGTATTTTATTAAATTACTTGATTCGTCAATAGTTACAGGTCAAAGACAAACATGAGAAGGCTTTGTATTACAGAAAATTTAATTCTCAGCAATACATTCAGTTACAGGACAAGGCTGTCTCGCTAATTCTCCAATCTCATTCAATACTGGTAATGCCCTCTATTGGTTCACTATTACATACATTTTAAATTTCCTCTATGTAACAAAAAACATTTAAATACTTGAAAAGTTAAAATTTATTCTTTTCTGCAAAAGTATGAAACATGCATTTACAGTAAAAAATTAATTAAAATTAATTTAAGTTTTTCTCACAGTAAAAAATATTACTCAAACAAGCATACATTAAATAAAGTGAAGAAATTTCATTAAATCACAGCTTTTTGGAGAAAATAGTCCACAGGAAAATTACCAAAATTTTGATGCAATTCTGTTTTGTTACTAATAAATATAATTCTCATATTTATAACAATAAAAAGCGGTAACTTAAACAAGTTTCTATGCCAAGTGAAAAAGGAAAAGTATTTGTTGAAACACATGGATGAAAAAAAAACACATTTTAAAATTAACAAATATGTAACATTAAAAGATACAAATAAAAGATAACCGATAAAATATATATATATATATTTATTTACAATGCCAAATTAGACTTTCAGTACACAAAAGTTTCTATATAAAACTGTTTGAATATTTCAGAAAAGTATTTAAGTTTACAACTGAAAAAAATGAAGACTTACGGCGGGCACAGGGTGACTTATCCATTAAACTCTATTTCACTGCTGAATCTTTTGTCAGGGCTTTCGGTTACAATATATTCTAAATTAATACAAGATAAGGAAATTTTAAGTATATTTAGAGCAAATTAATTTTTGACTAAGATTAAATTTTTATATTATTTATGATTTCAACATTGATTTATTGCTTCTATAAAATACTTTCTGCCAATTTTTAAGCAAACTTAAAAGTTTAAGGTTTCAAAAATTTAGAAAATATTTAGTTGTTTATAAAATGATAATTTAAGAAGTAAATAAGTATGGAGTTGAAAAGAGAACAAATTTACCATAATATAAATTTTTCTTCTTGAAGTTTCCTTTTTAACAATTTTAGAAAACAAAAAAATCATAAAAATTAAAAATTTGATCACTACTTTATTACAAAAAAAATTGTATTTCAGCTAAGAAATCCACTTGATAATCGCCAAGTTTTCTTTTTAAACATATAGTATACAGAATTTGATACTTATGTATTACAGCTGGCACCACTGTGGCTACAATTACACCAAGACAAATTAGCACCATGAGAGTCATACTTAGATATCAACACATAATAAAAGATTCTTACTAGCATTTTATTTAGAAAGTAATATTATTGTACTTTATAGTGAATTTTATAATGGTCTAACACATTAGAATTCAATATTTCCTACTTTCTTCTTAAATTTTAAAGATACATATAGCAAATAAGATTGATAACAAATAACATTCAAGAAACTGAAAGGAAAGATTTTACATTTTTACATATAAGCTAATTACATAATTCCATAAATTTTAAAATTTTTTGAGCAGCTTAAAACCTAGTAATTATATCAAAAACTGCATACTGTCTCAATTTTATTTCATTGCATGGCTATGGTTCGATACTACATCTTTTATTTTTCTAACAAAATCTTTGATTTATTTTATAATATTGTTGATAAGGAACATCAAGAATATAAGGAACATCAAGAATTAATAGTTTGCTTCCCCCTAACTCATATTGAAAATTTAAAACATTAATGCAAAGAATTAACAAAATATTTTTAAGACAAACATCTAAAAACAATTTAATTACATAACATCTCTCACAAATTCAATTCCGTAACTTAGTGCGAGGGTGAACTAGGATTGCACAAGTAATGTATGACTGTAATCTAAATGTTTTTGGTTCCTAATAGATCAATAGCTTTATTGCTGCTGGCAATCTAATTTTACCAGGATATTTTCCAGAGATTTTCAATGAGTTGGCTCAAATATTTAGGTTTTCCAAAGTTCTGAAACAAATTTCCAGCAACTGTATATAACTAGTAAAATGTTTTATTAGGTGAAACAATTCGTTTTTGAAATTAACAAACACTTAAAAATCAACTCAACTGGACAACTTTTTATTTGTTCCAACAAAAATATTTTTAAAAAATAACATATCCCAACTACATACATTAAATAAAATAAATGTAAATCTCAGCAGTTACATTAGAAATGGAACTAACAATTCCAGAATTTAAAAAATGCCGTTTTCGAAGAAATTGCCACGAAATATATATTGAAATGTTTGGTAAATCCAAAAGTAAATGATATTGCAACACTCTGTATTATATTAAACTGAACACCTAGACTGAATATTTCCCATATTTCTTTACAAGAAAAAAATTCCCATACACGCAGCGACTTCATAAGAATTACCAATTACAGGGGCACAACAACATCTTTTCTTCCCGCAAGATTTTAAGTTTAAATGCGTAAAACATTGTAGTTGCTTACATAGGCAAGTAAATATAATGGACTCGAATGTTTAAATCTGCAAAATGGTTATGACTTTTTAATAAAATTAACCCGTTTTAGTAACTAGTTAAATTTTATCTAGAACATAACAATTGAAAAATAATGTTCTGCATGTTATAAAAATGAACAATATTGTTCTACATGTTAAAAAAATCAAATTAGTATGAAAAATAATTCAGGATTTTTAATTGATGCAGTAGCTTAATTTAAACAAGAAAATGTACATACTATCCTTATTTTTATATGCACTTTTACTGCTTAATTCAACTAATACAAAAAAAAAACTAATACAATAATTTCATACTAAACACATAAGCAAGAAACATACACGAAAACAGAAAACACGACTTTCCCTTAAAATAGCACAAACAGAAGAATAAATAAGCAATGAATTACAAATACATATAAATGTTATTAAACGCAAAAGTAGTAAAATGCAAAAATTATATTCATAAATAAATATAAATTATGGCTATATACTAAATTATGAAAATATCTATATAAATATATATGGAATAAGATGGAACATAAAAACAAGAACCTACTTTAACAAATCAAGCAAGTTTCGACTTCACCCACAAATCAAATGACGCGGTTCTGGTTTGTTGCTGTTGTTTTAAACTTGCGCCTCTAGGGCGTGTCAAATGTTGGGTCTCTTCATAAATGTTAACGCATGCGCATTGGATAACAGATTTCTGCTAAGATTCAGTGATTTGGCGATTTATGACAGTTTTTGGCGGTTAACCGTTCTACAATTGAGCCAATTTCTTTAATATATTTAAAACTCTATAAATAGGCATTCAAAATACATTAAAATTATATTCATTTCATGAAAGTTTGATGGTAGAATTGAATTTTTTGGTGTACATAGATATGCATAATTTTTAGCCATTCCTTTTATTTAAGTTATTAACCAGGTAACTGGGCATGATTTGGAATAATTGTTACTTAGGAGAGCCTGTCTCGGTGATGCTACCAGCTGTGAATTCTTGGCAATTTTGAACCACGGGAATTTATTCAGGATAAACCGGGAAGTTGGAGGGAATGAACTCAATCAATCGTCTTTCCTTTAATGTATTTTTTGTCTTACATAAATGAAGGAAAGTAAAATAAAATACGAAAAATATGCAAAAAAATGTTCTGTCTTCTGGTTAAGAAGTTAATTAGTGTCGTACTGAGAAATATAAAAATACTGGTTAAAATAAAGAATAAGTATTTAATAAGAAATATCAAGACATATTTTCAGGATTGTCAGAATAATTATGGACACTTCCATATTTCTGTCGTTATAAATTCCTAAATTCATACAGAGAAAGAATGAAAAAATATTTTCTCAATATGAATTGTTTCAGTTATTCTAAATTGGTCATTAACGCAAAATTATTTTCTTTTGTTGGAAAAATTTTCCCTTACCATAATTAGAAGTGGAAATCATAGGATAAGTGCACTTCTATTTATTGTAAAAAATACCTTATAAAAAATGTTTCTAAATCAGCTGAAAAATTTCAAAACTCTCGAGATCTTTCGAAATTCGCCAGGGAATAAACAGGGTTTATTCCTGGGAGTAAACCCGGTTTTTTCCCTTCTTTTCAACAATAGTTCCATTACTTACCACCCTCAAAAGTTACTTTAACGTTCTTCTTCTCAAATCTAAAAAGTGAGAAAACCAGCTTGACAAAACTCAGTTGCTTGACATCCACCAATAAAGAGTTGTCGTTCTTTGGCATATCATTCGGTGACGATTTAAATCATTTTTTAACCAATAAATTTTATCCTGATATTGATTTACATTTAAATATTGTTGAATATTAGGTAACATTTAAACACTTAAAATATTAGATAATATAATAATAACTGATATTAAATAATGTAAATATTAAATAAATATAATATGAAGAAGAATGGTTTGCGTTTGGTTCTTGTGGCATTAGGCTGCATAGTGGACAACCACGTTATCAAAGCATAAGCTATCGGAGCTCAGCATGGGCTTGTGGTAAGGAGTCCTCATCAAAGCGAAAAGTCCCGGATTCGATCCTAGTCATTGCTGAAAAGCGGGAGTTGCACGTTGTACTTCTGCTTTCTACATGCTAGACAATATGTTTGGGTAGCTCAAATTCCATATTAAAAGTATTCTTTTTATCACTATTTCCAAACATTATCTTATTGGTTAATGCTGCGTTGGTCTGGTGAGGAAAGGGATCGTTCTCGTATCCGAGAAGTTATGGGTTCTATACCTGACGCAGATCGGTGAAACTCGTTAAAAGTTCTGTGATGTTCAATATCCCGTAGCTGCTGTGTCACGGGGAGGAAGGGGGCAGTTCCATTGCCACACCCACTGGTCATTCAACTGTCCAGAGACTTCCGGAGGAGAGAGGTACTGCAAACAAACAAGCTCAATTTTTATATTTTTGGTTTCGCCATACCCTGAATGATTCTCGTAACTTGTCCTTCAGACGATATATCATGCTGATCACGCCTATGCATGTTAAATTTTAATGGAATCAGATCTGCTTCTCATGATGGAAGTGGAGGATACCAATTAGTGTGTTGACATCGTCATTAGGGCTCACAATGGCCGAGTGGTGTAATAATGCTTTGAAAAACGAAAGATCACATTTTCGATCCCAGCCATCATTGAATAGTTAGAATTGAATGTTTTGCAAGCACCTGTTGAGGTGGGTGCTTGTGAGTTTTCCCGGTTTCTTCGTTTGTGACATGTGGTCCACTATCTATGCAAATCTCTGCCACAAGAGCACTTACGCGAAGGCCATGAAGCTACCTGGTGTCATGAAGCTACCTGTGCTACCTGGTGGTTGTTATTCAACCACGTTTTAGAATGAAGGCGGTTGGTTGTCTGTGATTCGAAGGATTTTAATCAATATTTTGTAATTTTTTGGTTTTCAATTTAAATTCTACCCTTTGTTTCCCAATAGAGTTGCTTATAAATACTGAGATGAAAACATTTAAAAAAATCAAAAGAAGATAACATGAAGTTGAAGCTATTCTGAAAGATATTGAAAATTTATATTTTCGTTAATAATGAATGTAATTTAGAAATCGAAAACGTGAACCAAATACAGAAATTAGCCTGCATATATAAAACAGATCATTTTTTTATCCAATGGCGGGCACACAAGGGCTACTGAACCCTATGCCACAACAAGGCCAGAAACTGCTACTCGTTTGTCGTTACCCAGCGGCCACCTGTGAACAAGGTCACGGAGGCGAGTAACGTTACCCGCGCCATACCACCACAAACCCGTTTATAGGGCGGGCCACATTCATACAACATCACAGAAGAAAGGACAGAGAAGGAAAGAAACATCCATGCCCGAACGGGGATTTGAACCCGGGACCAACACCTCAAGAGGCAGGAACGCTAACCACTCAATCAATCGGTCGGCATTAAACAACTCATAAAATGTATCATTTTATTTAACTTTTAAAAATTGAAGAATGCAGTCTTTGATATAAAAATTTGAGTTTCTTTTTCTAAATATAATTTCTATCACTGCATTATAATGAATCCTTGAACATTTTATTAATTTAAATATTTACACTTATAATTTAATTTTTCTACAAAAGAAAACGCTATATCATTCAAAACAATCTGTTTAATTTATATCTTTCCCCGTTAAAATATTTTATACAGGTAATTTCATTTTGATTTAAAATCTGAAGAGAGAAAGTTATGTAAAAATAAATGCTATTAACGATGAGAAAATGAACCTGCAGGTCCCCTTGACAAGCCTCTGTGTTTATTTTAATATGGTGAATGCAAAATCAAGTTTATTTTCCAATATTTCAAAACTGAAAATATTTATTTTAACACTTTTTGAAAAAGAGTACAGAATGAGTGGGCTCATTAAAAAAAGGTTCATATTTTTATTACACCAGGATTGATAAAAAGGAAAAAAAAAGCAGTTTTTTTTTTTTTTTTTTTTTTTTTTTTTTTTTGGGAAATAGAACGTGATACTCGAGATATTATCAGGAGTACTTTTCTTGTAACAGGTTATTTAATAACTTAATCACCGTGATTTTTTTCGGAACGAAACAAATTTTTCCTAGGATAACCTTGAAATCCCAGTTTTGAAGTTTCCAACACCCCCCATCCAGTTCAGTTTCCCTTTCTTTTCGCACTTCACATTCCTAGGAAAGTAAAATAACTATAAAAAAAGACCCTCCTCCTATAGAAAAAAGTCGGCCTTCAGGAAAGCATTTTTCCACATTAAAAATAAGAGGGTCAGTAGTTATACTCTATGACCTTAATGACCTTGACGTGGAGCAGAAAAAGGGGTGAAATGGAATTCGTCCAGATATTTGTTGCCAAGGTCCACCATCAATTGAAGTGAAGGGGAAAACATTTAATAGATGCTGATTTTATATTATAATGATTAATACAAACAAATGCCTGAAAAAAATTACTGAAAATTAATTTACTTTCTAGTTTCAACTATATTTTTTCCAATACTTTTTTTGTAACTAAATGAATTAATGTAATAAAATTTATATCTAACTTCTTAGATATTATATAATTAATTAGAATAATAAAGCTAATTTTTGATTTAATAATACAGTGAATAAAATTACATCAAAAATAGAGAAAAATTAGCTTTAAGTTATTCATTTATTGTTTAGTAAAAATATTAAAATACATCAATATCTTAAAACACCTGCTTATCCGAGATTATTTTATTCATTTATTTTAACTTGTCTCAATTAATTTTTAAAAAAAATAAAACTAAACATTAGATAAAATTAAAATCCTTAATTTTGTTTAATGAAAAATTTTTGATGGTTAAGAAATATTTGAATCCTTACTCTCTCTGCTAGCATTATTAATACTACTCAGCGGATGTAATTATTAGTTTAGTATTTTTCAAGAAGTGTGGTAGAAATCATTTATAAATTATATTCTTAATCTGGTTTTATTTTCTTTCTCTTGTGCTTATATTAATGAATTTAGCGAACATTTTGTAACTTATTATTTTACAATTTCGTTATTTTTTACATTTACTGCAGATGTGGTCCGTAATTCTATAGTTATTATGTTCTAATCCTTCAAACAGTTGATCCTGGTCTGGACTGTAGTTTGACAAATAAGCAAATTTTATATTTATTTGTTTTCAAAAAAATATTCAAAACAAATACATATAAAGTTTCTTTAATAAACAATTTTTTATTTTGAAAAATTATTAATTTTTTTTAAAAATTCTTGTTCACAAAATTAATATATTTAATTATTCCTAAAGCTTCTAAATATAAAATTCTTTTAAAAATTGAGAAATTTACATTAAAGTAATTCCCGACGTTATGATTCCATCTGCATTTTGCTGGGAATTGAAACAGTTCAATACAGTCCACTTCAACAGCGTCTAATCTCGTATTGCCATTTACTTTCTCCTGTATATTATATTTTCTTTTTAATTAATTTTGAACTAGATTTCTATGAAACCAAGGACGATTATTCGATAACAAAAGGTCTCCAGCTTCAACATAATTTGTTTTTATTTCTTTAGAATAATTTTTTATTGAAAACAGTAAATGAAAATAGAAAGCTGAAAATAGAGAGATCTTTTTGGAAATATTAGGAAATAATATAAAAAATATCGAATTAAAATAAATTTTTATTTCAGATTTATTAATTTAAAAACGACTTTTATAATGTGACATCAAAAGCGAGAGGCATTTAATTGCAGTCTAATTTGGATTCGATAAAAAGAATTTATGTCTCCATTTAACATCAAATTTTCAATTTCAGACAACTGGAATTTTCGTGGAGAATATTCTCCTAAGGCAATGAGAAAGTAAAAACACACCTCTTTTCAGCAAAAATGCAATGTTTCATCAACATTTTATTTTTATTTTACTTGGAGGGGTAAGCAGCTACAAGGTCAAGGTCATAGGGGTCCCCTTCCTGCAAGGGGGTCCTTTATCTAATGATGGAGATGGCGACAGAAATAGCTTTAGGATAGGGTAGTGAATTCTGCTTACATTTTATTTTTATTT
This sequence comes from Latrodectus hesperus, assembly GCA_037975125.1. Lineage (NCBI taxonomy): Eukaryota > Metazoa > Arthropoda > Arachnida > Araneae > Theridiidae > Latrodectus > Latrodectus hesperus. The sequence goes on from CM075855.1 coordinate 99,411,423, forward strand.
ATTTTACAAATGCCGAACATTAGTGCTTCAGCCAACTCTGATTACCTCAAGTCACACATTTAACATTAAATCTTTCATTTGGCTGAATTTTCGGCCAGAGCTCAAAAGCTAAAATTTATAAGTCAAAACTAAACAATTTTTACACGTTATTGTGTAAAAGTAACTTATTAACTACTGTAAACCACTCCTTTACACGTTATTGTGTAAAAGAAATTCGGTAAAGTGTCCATGTAAGAAACTTATTCAAATATCTAAGAAAATTCATTTTTTTTTACTATTGAAGAGATTTATATGATAATGTTTGGGAGTTCTCCGTCATCACAGAGAGCATCAGGACACTTGTATCAGAATGTTGAACATTATTTAATTTAAACTTTGTATAAAATGAATGAACAAAATCACTTGATGTGTTCTGTCCTCAAAATTTAATTAAATTATTTTTTAATCAAAAAAATTTCAAAAGGAAAAATATTTTCTATCAAAGATAAATATATAGTTTGAGTATAATTTCCCCAGAAAAATAATAATCTACGAACGTCCATTTATCTAAGGAAAATTTTTAATACCAAAACTATACATTTCTCTAAATTTTTTAAATATATATATTCGTTTTTCATATTTTGTACTTAGTACTTTTTTGTTGTATAAACAGCCCCTTTTAACAAATGTTTGAGTTATAGCCCCCTCCCCATGGCGGAGTTGGGAAATGCAACTGGCACTTTGAACGTTACCAAATATGGTTAAGGAATCTCGAGCTGACCCATGATGTCACTGTTCTCAACGAATGAGTGACCAGCAGGCTGCGCCCTTCTGAGGGGGTTATCTCAAGGATTTTATGGTTGCTGCTCCTGTACAATAGAATTAACATTTGAAAATCTGCAAAATTGCAAAATCAGCCTCTTTAATAATGCCTATTGATAACAAATCACCAAGGCGAGGAATTAGCTCGTTAATACACATAATACACACACAAACATATATATATATACATATATATATTTTGAAATTTTTTTAATTTGAAAGGAATGCTAAAAGAACAATAAAGCAAATAAGCAAGACTATTTACATTTAGTAGACAGATAAAGCATTCTATCAATAGACAAAGAAAATTCAAGATATGAAGTTTAAAATTTGAATCATTTAAATGAACACTCACATATACATATAATAAAAGGAAAATGGAAGGAATACAATAAATCAAAATAAATAAATAGAGTACCAACATGGACAGTTTCTTCAGGGAATGTTGACCACATTGATACAAAGTATGACTTTTCTACTATACTTTGTGGAGAAGAATTTCCTTTGTCTGTTGGTTGTATGCTCCATCTGACAACTATATGTGAACAGTCTTGCCTATTTGTTTTATTGACTGCATGGGGCTCACCAAGCAGAACATTTATTCGTCCCCCCCTTTTGTATGAGATTTTCTTCGGGTCAGACAATAGGAGGATAAGCCACAAAAACAACAAATATGAATCTGTCAAAAATTTCTTTTTGTGTAGCAAAAATACCAAATATCGATCCCCAAATAATCTCAATTAGCAAAATATTCGGCAACGTTTGACACAAAACAAAATAATAATTGTTATGAAAATTCCTTTGTAACATCGTCTAAATGTTCCGTTCAGGCGTGTGCGTGCATTCAGTGAGTATGAGAATTATTTTTCAAAAATGCTTTAGTTATTGCTCAGCTTTCTTTTGATGCAATTTAAAAATTCTACTTTATCTAAGCGCTATTACTATGAATCGTTTCTTTTTTATTCAGTCAAAAAATTCGAAAATACATATAATTTTAGAAACAATGCCGAATTTACTTTGTATCTAATTTTTAATGAATAAAAATTTAAAAGAAAATTTATAGTGGAAACTGAAATTATAAATTTTTTAATGCACAAAATTATTCTAACTTTCATTTACTTTCACAAGACTCAGAATGTTGAAAAGCAATCGTTTGAAAAATAATTTTACTAATACGAAGTTAATTAATTAAATTTGCTTGAGATTTTTGGAAGTCATTCTGTTTCTATTAAACATAAATTCTTCAGAGTTCCAAAAAATTAATGAAAAAGATATCGGCTCTTTAATTCTTGGAAAATAATTTTTTTTTTTTTTTTTTTTTTTTTTGAAAAATGGCTTAGCTAAGGAAAACAAATATTTCTCTGGGTAGGGATACTCTCCACTCCAGATGCCAAGTCCTGCCACCATTTATCTCACCACTCCCATGCAACCTATGACCTACTGCAGGTTTCCCTAGCCCTGACCTACTGGCAACCTTTGAGGGAAAGGGGCCGACGGTCCGGCGTCATGAAACAAAATCCTCACCCCATTCCCAAAGGCCTATGTACGAAGGGCTTGGTTATCTTTGTCCTTGAAAATGTCCTTCAAATAATACTATTTCACTTATGTTCGCAGAAAGTTATTTATATTCCGAGTCGAAGTCACACTTTAGAAAATTTAAATACTCAGTAAATTGTTTTCGAAATGAAAAGAAGTGAACTATTTATTTGTAGTAAGAAAAATAATGAGGAAGCAAATGATTTTTAAAAAATGTAAAGCAGTGAAATGTATTGTAGTGCAAAAATTAAAGGTTCTTTACATATGTAATTTTATTAAACACAAAAGCAGTGTAAAATATGAATTTCAAAATTTTAGTGGAAAAGAGATTCAGTAGAAAAATTAAGTAAATTAAAAAATTAAAAAGAATAAATATTTTCTAACAATGAGAAAAAATGAATAGGTGTAATTTTTAAATGCATCCAGATATAAAATCATTTTGTTTTTCAACATTCACACAAACTCAATTATTATAAGCTGCATTACTTACCGAATATTTTTAATTTTATTTTAATTATATGTTTTATTTATTTCTTTTTAATTATCTATTGTTATAAAACATTTATATAATGCAATTTTTATACAACAATGTTTAGTATAATTAATTAAAAATAGATCATAATTAATTCTTAACTTTTAACAAAAAATGATGAATGAATTAAGGTGAATTAAAAACAAGTAGTATTAAAAAAATTGTAAGTCAATAATTCCGACTTAAGTCAACAAAGAAAAATTTTATTTCAGTTAATTTTTATCAAATAATAATTTGAAACTGAAGTTATCAAATTGTTTTATCTTTTTATTTTGAAAACATAATTAAAATGTGCAATATTTTAGCAACGTATTTTTTGGTGAAAATAGTCAAGAGAATAATAATTTAGAACTGAACTTTCTTATGTCACAAATAATAACTGATTATCGCTTTCACTAAAATATATTTGTTTATGCAATAATTTGTAAATTTTTTCTAAATTTATATCCTGTTGTTGTTGTAGTGTGTCAGCCAGGCTGGCAATATGGGGTGTGCTGCTCCACTTTTCCAACTGAATCCTATTTTGGTGGGGAGTCGGACTTCCTCAGTACATACATGCCATAGGGACCCATTTATAGGGTAGGCAACCATTCATTCCACATTCATACAAGGAAAGGACAAAGACAGGATAGATAGAGAGAGAGAGTACATCCATGCCCGAACCGCGATTCGAACCCAGGACCTCCCTATCCGCAGTCAGACACGCTGACGACTAGACAAGTTGGGCGGCTGTTAATTATCTTATATAAGAGAAATATTTTTCTCCCATATAAAACTGAAGTTAATTAATTACATTTTATTAATTAATTTCAGTATTATTAATTAATGTATTAGGAAATTTTTACCGTAAAAATAATCCAAATTGTATTAACATCCAATGTCATCCACTACAAGTTTGATAAAATGCATTTGAACTTGAGTGGATGAATGAAAAGTATTTAATTAATTTGAACAAGGTATATAAATACTATGTAGGGAAAACGTCATCTGTAATAATAGGAACTGAATAAATACTAATATTCATTTTTTGCTGGAAGTTTATTCTTTATAGTGACATTTATTTTAAATAAAAAAATTAACTGGATAATTAAATTAGAATAAAAAATGTGTTAGGATGTTTTGACGATAAAAATAAATCAAAAAACACATTTTGAGTGAGACAATAAATTAATAAAGAGCTATAATGAAAAAAATAAAATTTAATTTTTGGAGGGGTATTCACAAAAATGACTATGTTTTTAAAATGTACATTAATTATATTTAAATGCATTATTGATGCATTCAATGTATAAATATAAATTATAATGTGCTTATTCTTAACTGGCGAAACAGCCCTATGCAGGCCTCAGCCTCCAATACAACCTCCTTCCACTTTTCCCGCTTTAGAGCCAAATTTTTCCAATTCTTTATCTTCATGGTCTCCAGGTCCTTTTCCACATGATCAATCCATGTTTCTCTGGGTCTCCCCTTCTATTGAACCCTTTGTTATCCTTTTTATGATATTTTTTTCATCTCTGCGGTGTACGTGGCCAAGCCACCGTATTCTTTGTGCTTTCATGAATCTCACCATGTCTGTGTTTTTCACTAGGTGCATTCATTCTTTATTATTTCTTTTGATCCATTTTCAAGCCTCGGTCCATACATTTTCCTTAAAATTTTACGTTCAAAAATTCTAATATATTCCGAGTCCCTTACATTCAATGTCCATGTTTCTCCGGCATATGTAACGATGGGTCTAATGAGGGTTTTAGAGATTTGCAGTTTTGTTTTTCGTGATATCAATCTATTATTGAATAACTTTTTATTTGCGTACACTCAAAAAAATAGCACTGTAATTTTACAGCAAAATGTGCTGGCGTTTTGGGCGCCAGTACAATATGCTGTAAATTTTACAGCATATTCGTAAAACTTTTACAGTTCTTTTTACTGTAATTTTTACAGCAGTTTTCACTGTAATTTTACAGCCCTTTTCACTGTAATTTTTACAGCACTTTTAACTGTAATTTTTACAGCACTTTTTACTGTAATTTTTACAGCACTTTTTATTGTAATTTTTACAGCACTTTTTATTGTTATTTTACAGCACTTTTTATTGTTATTTTTATAGCACATTTTACTATGCATTTTGCTGCATATTCTACAAAACCTACTGCAATAAGCTATTTACAGCTATCATCATGTTTTGTAAAGATAACAGTAGAGTATAAATCAATTTTGAAAACACATTAGCTAATTTCCTAATTATGGGCCAACAATTATTAAGTAATTTTTTATATAATATACAAAGTACAAAAACATAACTAATGTTATATTCTAAAAAAGATGTCATTTTTAGAACATTTTGAGATCAATAGTTTAACTTTCAATACCTGACGAGATTGTTTAACTTTCTTACCTCAAAATCTTGGATCAAATCGTAACTTAATTGAATAGTTAAGAAGGTTGAAATTTTTATTACATATTTTTTTAAAAAAATTAAGAAATAGCAGTTATATTGAATAAGATACAAAGCTTAGCATAAAATTGATTTTTGATATATCTGTGATTCTACAGATTTAGGATAAAAAGAAACCTTACAAAACATTCCATTTTACTAAAAATACCAAAAGGGAATTAGTTAATGATGTAGTATTTTAATTATACTGTAAAGACAATAAAAGTTTTCTTTTTGATATTGCTTAAAGTAATTGATTTTTTTCTATTATAATGTAAGCAAATTAAGATTCTGAGAAAAAAGCAATATAGTTGACAATACACAAATAATTGTAAAGAATTTTTTTATTTACATTTTAACAATTATAGCCATTTAAAGTTGTATAAAGTATTTAAAAGTGACAAAAACACGTGCTTGGATTCCTTCCTTGACATATTTTTTAGATTTAGTTCCCCGCGAGTGATTAAAGTTGAACAAGCAAGCACCTGCAAAACAAAAAAATAGACACATGAATAACTAATTTGAAATTTCAAGAGCTGAATATTTCAGAGGAAAAGTTGTTTAATAGTTCAATAAAATATTTAGAAATTTTTATTGTTTTATATTAAAATATACTTCTCTTAATAGTTAACAAGTGGTTGTTACATTTATGCAATCACAAACATTTTGATGATAAAAATTATTTCAAGGGATTTTAGCAATTTCATGATAAGAATTTTTGGTAATGATGGTCTCACTTTTTCTGAAAATGATAAAATCTTTACTTCAATTAAATCATTCTAACTGATGTTTTCTATCTCGAGAAACTAATTTGTAATTGATTTAATTAAAAGAGAATATAGAATTGGTTTTATAAGAATTCATTCATGTTATCGAAAATTATATCCTCTGAAAAGCAAATCATAACACTTCCAATTGTGAATTACAAATTTTTAGAAATAAAGTGCGAAATATGAACTTTATGCCCACATTTTAAAGATAACATACAAAAACCGATTTTAAGTTTAAAAAAATTTATTTTGTAGAGAATATGGAAACATTTCTTTTACATGCATATATATACAATTTAAAAACATTTCCATCGAAAATAAACAGAAAAATTAAAATGCTATAATGTGTCAAAGTAACAATAATTTATGAAATAACATTTTATAAAACATTTGCTTAAAACTGAATTTATGTAATTCGTAAATAGTTACCTCAAAAGTGAAATCTAAGTTGTCTTAGAGTGAGATCAAAGTTGTATTTCCCGCTAAGAAAACTTTAATTTCAATAAAAAATTACATGAAATAGTGCAAAATTAGGAAATATAAAAAAAATTGCTGTTCATTAAGTCTGCATATTTACGTCATTATAAACGTACTTAAGATAATGAAAGAATACAATTGAAGTTGTATCAAAAAAGATGTATTTAACTAAAACAATTTATTTAGATTTTTTTAGAACTTTATATATTCATATGATTTATTTTAAATAGAATGTAAGCAGAGTAAACAATTTTTGATGAGGTCAATAAATGTAACAACAAAATTTTGCTTTTGAGTTAAAACACTTCAAACCTTATGAAATATATAAATAATACATACCACAAATTAATAGACATGGTGTGCAAGGTAAGTCTGTAATATCTATTGCATCCTGAGAAGATGCGGAAATCTAAAACCAATAAAGAAATTCCTGATTAATTTATTTATGATTAACTTTTATATTCATTTCTAAATTTCTTATTTATAATTTACTAAGCAGTAATTTTTTTAAAATAAAATTTTGAGTACTTTACTGCAGTACTTCTAAATATTTTTTCAAGTCTTCTCTGATAGAAGAATAATAAACTCTCCAATATCCTCTTTTCCATCCGATTCCTCAATGGTTGAAAATTGTATTTTACAACCTCCAGGAGAAGAAGTTTTTAAGAAATTAACAATTCTTTTAATTTTGTTAGCTGATGCAAACTTAAGTCTTTCATTTAAATCTACAGCAGTTAAACACTTAAAATTTAAATCTACAGCAGTTAAACACTATCACAATGAAGGATAAATAGAAAACTTTTAAAAATACACGTGCTTACAAAAACACACACATCTCTCTCTCTCCAAATACCTATTCTATTTTTCAAATATGGCTGAAGTCGGTAAGAAGAGGCTTTACTCTAAATAGTCTTACTACTAAAAGTTATTTGTGATTATTCTATTTTTAAAACTTCCTTTACAAATCAAACATTTTCTTCATAAATTCTTATTTTCTCTAAACATAGGTATATTTAAAATTTTTTTAAAAAGTGTGACTATATTGGAAGGTAGTATTTAATGTGCACAGTAGTATTAGAAAAATCTTGAGCACAATATGTTTTAAATATGTTAAGCAAGAACAAATTACAAAGTTTTCACTCATGTATTTGTTTCTTAATTATAATTTTAAATTAGCTTTTATTTTTATGAATTTCAGATTTCTTCACTAACATGTAAATAAATCATAAATAGCACTACAAATTTTGCAATTTTTTAATAAAATAAAAATAAATTTGCAGTAATAATATAATTTTTTTCAAAAAAAATGTGTTGCCAGAAATTTTGTTTTATAAATATCAAACTACCAACAAGATTTCCCAAACAGATTTTTAATTAATGTTCTAATTAGTAGTATAAATTTAAAAAATTAATTATGGTTATAAAATAATAAACTTTACATTTTCTAAATAAATCACCTTAATTCGAATAGTACTTCTTAATATGTGTTTAAAAATGTTTCTTATACATTTGTTATAAAATAATGATTTTAAAAAATAAATATTAAAAAAAACATTACATTTTCCATTGAAATGCATTTTTACATTTCATGCAAATTCAAAACACAAGATTATTTATTCTAATAAATATCATTAATTGTAATATTATTTTATTGAAAGAATTTAGAAACATTTATGCCTAAAAAAATTATTATTTTAATGCATGTTACAAAATGGAATTGAATTAATGATAAAAATTAGAATGCAATTTAACAATCTGTATTAAAAAATAAACATTTTTTAATAAAGTTCTAATCAAAAAATTATTAAAAATATAAAAATTATATTTAATTAATATACAATAAATTATATCATTTTACAATGACAGAAAAATCAGGAATTTTCCACAACGAAATAAAATAGAAATTCCGTTAATATATTTAATAATATATATATATAAAAGAATATAACAATAGATGATTATTCAATTTTAATTTCGAAAGAAATATAGCTAAGCAATTTTATAACAATGGAAGCACTTAAATACAATTCTAATTTCATCAAAAAATTGATAATTAAAATACTAATCAATTATGTTACCAAACTACTATAAAATATTTTAAATATTAATAAAAAGTAAGTAAAAAAATATTGACACTAAATTAATACTAGTAAATATGATCGTTTGTAAATTCAGCTTAGAATTTTTTGAAATGTTCAGTCAAATTTATAAGAATTTATATATATCAAAGTTAGCTAACAACTTGCATAATAAACAATATGAAAAATATACGTTACCTTATATTTGGTGGTTAAATTTCAATAGAACTTCAACTAAAGGAATAATTATTCTCAAAATATCACCTACTTCACTAAGCGAAAACACGGGCAAATAAATGGCGAAATTAATTTGATTCATTTGTCACAGGAACAGAAGAAACTTTTATTCCGCCAATTCAATGCGCATGCGCAATAGCAAACGATTTTCTGCGGCTGAATTTAACAGTAAAATTTACTGTTATCATTAGTGTTCCTATGATAGCCATTTAAATAACAGTGATTTTTACTGTATTTCTTCCGTTTTTTTTTACAGTGTAGAAAGCTCTATTACCAGCTTGCACTCTCTCGCCTATTTCATTTTGTAGGCTGTTGTCGTTGCAAATAAAAATTCCAAGATAATTGAATTGTGACACTCCTTCAAAATTTTTACCCTCGATTTCAATACTTCTTGGTTCCCTTCTAGATTCGTTGGGCGATAATGTGCTTATTAGGAATTAAAATACAGTTATCCCCCCATAAGACGCTATTCTTATGATGCGTTTTCATATCCCTCGCATAGCACGTGTTTTCCCCCAACACGCTGGTCCCCCTCCTTATATTTCTGTACTGCGAGCTTTATATTGATTTGTACAGTTCGCAGCCCTTTTCGGGTGCGTTTGCACATTGTGTCGATTGTGTTCTTACAAAATTCAATTATTTTACTGACTTTTGAACATTCCGCTAAAAAACGAAGTCAGTGGAACATTATTTCAGATAGTTCCTGCAGCGAAGAAACATGTAATAAAACTGTTGTCGTGTGCCAGCCAGGCAACATGGGGTGCGCTGCTCCACTTTTCCAACTGAACCCTATTTTGGTGCGGAGTCCGACTTCCTCAATACACACATGCCATAGGGACCCGTTTATAGGGTAGGCAACCATTCACACAAAGAAAGGACAAAGACAGGATAGACAGAGAGAGAAAGTACATCCGTGCTCGAACCGGGATTCGAACCCAGGACATCTCTATCCGTAGTCAGGGACTCTGACCACTAGACAGAGTGGGCTGCAATAAAACTGTTTTCGGAAAGATATGATTTATTGGAAACGAGCTGTTTTTTAGTTTCATTTGTATAAGTTATTTTTTTATTGAAAATGTGCCCTAAATTTGATTTCAATAAAACGTAATCATTTCGTTCGTAACATAGTTTTTCTTTAATATTCGATTTAAATCCCCTTTAATGAGAAGAACGAAACATTCTTAAATTACGAACCATTTTACGAGAATGCTCGTGAAACGCGTTTTCCTATAATGCAGAACCATTATACCTTGTTTTAGGGAGGGGGTACTGTATTCTTATAAAAATAATATCGTTATTTTGCTGGACCACAGAATTTTGCCAAAGTTGAGGGAACGGCTGCATCAAATGGAAAGAAATTTGAAAGAAGGTCGCTGAAATTCAAACTCAGCGGTACGACACCCCATGTTGGGCCAAGGTGTTCATATCTGTTTATTATATAATTATTATTTTAAATTATCCTTGAATTTATCTATATAAACTACTAAACTAAACTCCATTGCACGACAGCCCATGCTGGCCAAGGCCTACAGTGCCCATAACTGTTTTAATGACCGAGGGCTTTGGGGTGCGAAGCATATGGTCCAGTTAGGTGGCCAGCCTAACGTAAGACCCCCAGTGTTGAGTTCCCAAGCATGTTTGGTACTCAGTGAATCAACCCACTGAAGGGATGAAAGACTGAGTCAACCTTGCCCAGCCCGAGGATCGAACCTCGGACCTGTGTCATGGGAGCGTGAAACGCTGCCACTAAGCCACCGGGCTTAAATGTCCAGTGTCATCCATGTTTAATTTAGATTCTATTTATAATAATTATTAAAGTCTCAATTTGTAACTCAAAATTGAATTTTCTATAATGTAAGATAGTATATATCCATTTCTTAGATTTCTCAGCAAATTCTCCTAATTAAACTTTAGAACTTTCATTCCTAATACTCAATGAGGAGTGAATTCATCCACCATCTGTGACTTTTAAATGCTTGAAGTTTCGTTTTGTAGAACATATGTCTTCATTGAAATTGTTAAAAGTTGAAGATTATTTTTCAAAGATATCTGTATATAAAGTAAGATGTGATTTTATAATACAGTTATTTCGTTCCTATGCAAATATTTTGCTCTTAATAGATGTCGTATTAGAGATATAAAAAATATTCGATTATAAATACTGGCAAGTATGCATATTTCCCAGGTAGGGGGTCAGAGTAACGCGGAACCCATAGTGTTTAGTTCCCAAGCATGCTTGGTACTCAGTTTTCTCGACTCACAGAAGGGATGAAAAGCTGGGTCAACCTTGCCCGACCTGAGGATCGAACCTTGGACCCGGGCCGTTGAAGCGCGAAGCGATACGACTAAGGCACCAGGCTTCAACATCAATCGGAGGCTGCTTTAAAGTAAAAGCTTTCTTTCATTTCGGCATGTTTATAGCAGCATTTATAATTAATAGAAAAACCCTTCTTTGAACTTCCTGTAAAGTTGTTTACGCTGCCATATAATTCAATGAAATGACGCAACATTCAAAGCTCTAATCACTTATAGAACGATATGTTTGTGCTTTTTTCTTAAATAAAAAAATTACAGCATCTCCTCTTTTTTTCTATATTTCCACACTAATGATATTATGGAAATACTCAGTTTGGTCACTATGTTTTGTGTTCTAATTTTCGATCTATCTCTCTTGGTTCTTGATTTTCCTGTCTCTTTCTTCTTATACTACATATCGCTTGAGACAACTTCAGCATAAGTTTTGGTTTGCAGCTTAATGCTTTGACTAGCTTGCCTTCAAGGCACGCATTCCTTTCGGCCATAGACATGGCAATCTTGAGTATACTAGATACTAGTGTCCTGATTTTGTGTGTGGCTGCATTACTAATTTTGCTGCTCGCAATAGCAATTTGTACCTCATTTTCGATATCTAAAAGTTTATGAATATCTGAACTTTGCTTTGCCTTATCATCTGAGGTAGAAGCTTCGCAACTGTAGACCTCTACCTCGCCTACATTGTTGTTATCATTGGCTAGCACCATATCGTCAAGCCCAAAAGCAGTGTCTGCTTGACTAAGTTCCTACAACTATTAATAAACCTCCGGCCATTATGATCCAAACGGACATAAAATATTACGAACTAATCAAAAACTTAAATAATGACCTAAAAATTCAAAAAAATAATTGGGAAACCCGATGGTCAATTCCTAAAAGTCTTTGTAAATACACTCGAAGAGTATAGAAAGCTCACAGCGCACCTAAATAATATCAATATAAATTATTATATTATCAATCCTAGGTCCTCAAGGCCAATTAAATTTGTTATCAGGGCCCTTAGAGGAAATTCGCGAGCGCTTACAAGGACAAAAATTCATTGTGCAAAAAATTAGTCAACTAAGAAGGCCTAAAGGCGAAAGGCAATGAATACCGCTTTTCCAAATACACATGCCTAACACCTCACATAACAAGCAAATTATTGACGCAACGGACTTTAAGATTACGGTGCAAAAATATCGAGGAAATGGTCAGGTACCGCAATGCCATAGGTGCCAACTATGCGACCACTCCAGTGAGATGTGCAGTCTCACGCCTAGATGCGTGAAGTGTGCGGGTTCGCACCTCACTAAAGACTGCGAACATAAAGAGCACATACCAGAACCCAAATGCGCGAACTGCGGGGGCATGCATCCTGCGAATTTCAGGGGCTGCCCTAAATATCCGAAAAACAACAACCTTAGAGCAAATAGAAAAAATGATCAAACCCATATCAGCAATAATTCAGCTAACCAAGTACGATTTGGAGTCAACTATGCTTAAACGGTTTCCGGTAGAGCTAGTACTGCTGACAATACGTTTGCTAATAATGCTGGTGGAAATACCAACCCATTTATTGGATATCATAACCAGAATAATAATAATAATAATAATATGGCTACTAATCCCAATATAGCTGGTTTCTCAGACATAATTAGTACTGTGCAAGTCTTCTCGGAACTTGCTCAAAATAGAGTTTTTCTACAACTTATCTCCGTTATTAAAAATGTAATGCCAAAATGTACTAAATGCGAAACAATTGAAGACTTGTTCTTCAATATCAGCGAGGCCATTCAGATCTCTTTCAGCTGACGCATCAGCCCAGCGCTGAACATCAAAAAACTTGCATTAAAACTATGTACGTGGAATGCTAATGGAATTTATTCCAAACTTGACGAACTAAGGGGGTTTATTGACGAGCATTCCCCGTGCATAGTTTCAATTCAAGAGACACATCTTCGCAGCGGTCAAAACATCAATATCCGTAATTATAATATCTATAGAAATGATAGAATTAATAGCGACAATCGCGGTAGGTACTGCCAACCTGGTGGGACTGCAATTTTAATTAACCGACCGACTCCTCACACACACATACAAACACCACAACTCACAGTAGCGGAGGTAACCCTTATTGAAATAAAAATTAATAATTTACCCCCGCTGCAAATGACATCGCTGTACATCCCCCTCTTAAAAGTTTACCCAACCATCCAGAAAGGAATTATTTTCCACTTAAAGATCTCAACAAAATCTTCAATAATAACGTACCACACACATTATCGGGGGTGATTTAAATTCAAACCATACCTCCTCGAATTGCCACAGAAATAACAAATTTGGCCTAGAGCTAGCAAAATTTATTTCGCATAATAATAGCACGATAGCAGCCACACGAATCGGGGGACACATTCCTGCAAAAGTCCTCGATTTTTTCTACTTGCTACACCCCAACTCATCATTAATAATACTAATGTAAACTGGTCTAATCAGGTGAAATATTTGGGAGTTACCCTAGACAGGGGATTAACATGGCTGCCACATATAAACGAAATTATCAAAAAAAGTAAGCAAATTAAAGCGGTACTGTACCCTTTCATTTCTAGAAAATCTGTACTCAGTACTGATAACAAGATTCTTATTCATAACTTCTTTAATCAGGCCCATTCTAACCTATGCCGCTGCTGTCTAGATATTTCACGAGACTCCAATCCTGTGAAAATAGACTCATATGCATGCTTACCAATGCGCCGATGTATTTTAGAAATGTTAACATATCTAGCGAATTCGATACTGAAACTATATTGACAACTTTATTATCAGATTATCTCGAAAATTCTTTGAAAACCTCAAAAATATTACCAATCCACTAATTAATAACCAACCCTGTCATAACATTAATGATCCTACTAATAGGAAACGACCAAAATCTATTCTTAGAAATAATGTATAATCTAGAGCATAAGGTAATTCCTACTTTAATTATCTTAATAATAAGATACCGCCATTTTCACAAACTTAATATCCTCTCTCAAAATATACTTCTTTAAAAAGCCTCTCTCCAGTGATGGAATTTATTTCATCTTTCCCGCACTCGGAGCTCCCCCGTGAAAGGTTATCCATCTTCTTTTTCTTTTTACCTTTCTCACCACTGTACTTCAAGACCGGGACTCAGCGAAAGGTGCGCGTCCTTCCCCCCCACTCTATACCCTACTTACGTAATCCAGGTAATTGACCTCTCGCCCGCCAAAACCGAGACCAAGCGCCTCCAAATGCTCTGACGGAAGGTTTTCTTCCCCCAGTAATATCTCCAAGTTCCTCTCTTCTGAGGGACTTGGTCCGTTTTAAACTACTCAATTGCAATTAATCTGATTAATGACATCGAATCCTGATTTTAATGATGCCACCTTACTGGAAAAAATTTCAGGAATTAAATGAATACAAACACTCCAACACTTTAAATTGAACTACGCAACTTAATGTAATGACCATCCCAGTAATGCAACTCCACCATTTATCTACTTTATTCTTCTTCTTCTTCATTGGCCTGACAGCCCAGGGTGGGCCTTTGCCCTCCTCAGAAGTGCATACCAGGACCCCTATTTGGACAAGGTCATCCAGTTTGTCACTTTTAGTGTTTTTAGGTCGTTTTCAAGGCAGTCACGCCATCGGAGTTTCGGTCGTTCTCTTCTTCTGGTGCCCATGGGGCGAGCCAAGACAATTTTTTTGTCATCCGATTGTCGTTCATCCGGCTCAAATGTCCTGCCCATTTTAATCTCTGTATTGAGATAAATTTAACACTATCTGGGTTCTTTATATAGTTTATAGAGTTCGGAATGAGTTCTTCTTCGCCATGTATTCTCACATTTTATTCCACCAAATATGCTTCTTAAAGTTTTTCTTTCAAAAATGGAGATGGTTTCTTTGTCCTTCTCAGTCAATGTCCACGTTTCAGATGAGTAAGTGAGAATAGGCCGAATCAAGCATTTGTATATCAAAATTTTTGTTTTTCGATTGACGAAAGTAGATTTTAGGTATTTTTTTAAGCCGAAAAAGTATCTACTTTATTACTATAATTTAATAAACGCATTGCGCTAATTACCAGTACCTATAATATTTATAAGTTTATTAAATAAACTAAATTTCAAGTTTTGTAATTTTATGTATTATTTTATCTTATGAAATATATTTTATTTTATGAATATTAAACTTTGACGAGGATCAAAGCTATTATTATTAAAAAATAATCTACTGCTTAATACAACTTTGCACTCTTGGAGATGTTGAACTGCACTTGCAATTATAATTGCTAAAACGTCCATTATAAATATTTGTTTATTTTTTCTCTTATTTTATGTGGTGAAACTATCTATAAAATGCAAATTATTTTGTATAATTTGATCATTGTATAATATAACCACTAAGAAACTATTTACGTATCACTGTCTTCGTGTTATTACCTATCAAATATACTTGTGTTATCGGTTTCATTCTATTTGTCAGATGACGAGTGAGTAGCTCAGGTGGGGAAGGAAGAAGTTCTTATAAATTTACTAATATTTAAAGATTTATTTACAGATTACTTTAAGGGAGCTCCTTCATACAATCTCTTTCTCAATTGCTAGTACATACCTCTCAACATGACATATTAAGCACTGCCATCTAGTGGCCACTCATTTTTTAAGCAATATTACAATTTGTTGCTAACATTTGTTAAATCCCTCCCTGTAAATATTGGTATTATAATTTTTGTTGCTATTCCTCTCCAGCATACACACAATATATATGAGGGTCACTCTGAAATTTTTGAGATACAATTAGGTTTTTAAAGTTATACTTACAAAATTTTAGGTTTGTTCAAAGTAGTCTCTTCCAGCATCAATGCACTTTTGTAGACGAATTTTCCACAGATTAAATGCCTCAAGCCATTCATTTCTTCGAATAGATGAAAAAAATGCATTTATAGCCACATCAATCTCTTCTTCTGAATGAAAACGACGTCCACGTAAGTTCTTTTTTAGATTAAAGAATAACCAAAAGTTGCACATAGCTAGATCAGGTGAATACGGCGGATGTTCGATCACTTTAATTTGTTTTTGTTTAAGAAACTCAACTGTTAATCCGGCTGTATGTGAAGATGCATTGTCATGGGGAAGCATTAGTCCCCTAACATTCAGTTCTTGTAGAATTTCTGGAAGACATTGAGTGGTATACCAGTTTGCTGTTACTGTCTTCTGTCCTTCATACTTGATGGCTTTGACCCATCCCGCACTTCTGAAGAAAACGGCATACATCACTTTTTTCAGTGCGCGATGTTTTTACACCATTGTCGGCGTGGGATCATCTTCAAAGACCCATACTTTGCTTTTTTGACGTGTTGGAACGTCCAAAAACGGTATGTACGTTTCATCACCTGTTACAATTTTAGAAATGATGCGGTGGCCACCATCATTCAGCATATTAAGAGTTTCTTTACTGATTCTGACACGCTCCTCTTTTTGATGCTCAGTTAGATGATGGGGAACCCAACGGCAAACTACTTTTTTCATACGTAATTCTTCATGAATGATTTTGTGTGTGGATCTAATGTTAAGTTCTTTCTGTATCATTTGACAGGTACAGCGATTATCATCCATTAACATTTTTCGAATGGCAGACACATTATCCGGGATGACTGCCGACGGCGGCCTTCTTTTGTGTTCTTCATCCTGAAGAAAATTACGACCTCTTTTAAATTCTCTAAACCATCTGAATGCAGTAGCACGAGCTGGAGATTCATCACCCAATGCTCATTGCAACCGTTGAACGCATTCTTCTTGATTTAATCCTGCTTTGAAATCGTAGAAAATCATAGCGCGAAAATGTTCTAGCGTCCACTCCATTTTCTCTTCTGTTTAAAATTTATTCCACGCTAAACAAGTTGAAGTAAGTCAGTAAAAAATCGTCTTCTGTGTCTGTGTTAAAATACTTTGTACTTTAAAATTAAATCGTTATATTTATTTTGTAAATACTCGTCTGCGCGTATCTCAAAATTTCAGAGTAACCCTCGTATTATAATATAATTAACTGAAAATGTTCTTATATATATAGCTTGCAGTATTCGCACCATGATATGCGAGAACTCTGTAAACTAATTATTATATTCTGTCACCTTTTAACTAATCAGACCTCAACAGTCATTAATGTATTATATTTAATACATCTATAATAATCAGATTACTGTAAATCAGTATTCAACAAAAATCTTCCCGTTAGTAATTAAATTTTGTACTCTGTATAATTCAATCAACATTATTGTTTTGATTTTAACTATTTTTATAACTTTTGCTTAATTAATCACTGTAAATATTAGTTTATTTTATTTACTCATTTTCTTGCTTATCTATTCACAAATTGCTATTATTTTATCTGGTTTGTTCATTGTAAAAGAAATTAAAACACCATTGTTTCTATTACTACCTATATGTTACAACTTGCTAATTAATATCCTCATTTATTTGTTCTTTTATTCTCACTTATATTAACCGGTTTTTGTAATATCCTTATTGTACCGATTTTCTGTAAATTTTGCTTATTCAAGAAATCTTCTCTTTTATAATTATATATTTTTCATTGAGCTTCTGTATATAGCTAAGGACAAACAATTGTCATTGTGACTATTAATGCGCACTTTATTATTGCCCAGGCATTCTGCATGCAGTGTGTAAGCCCCATAATGTAAAAGTCCTTTTTCTTGTTTTAATAAAGCACCAGCGGTCTGCCGTTGATGGGGATGCCGGATCGATTCCACCAACTCCAACTCCTTCGATCACTTGCATATTCCAATTGTGCTCTGATGCCCCTTTCCAAAATTTAGAAATTTAGCGACTGAGCCACTGGAGCTCATTAAAATAATAGATGTATAAATTCGACAAAGCTCGCCAGATCAAAAGCTTCATTCATTTTATAAATTATCTATTATATATTAGCTTATATTGTTGTTGCTGCACCTGTACCTAGCCCTGAGTTAGGCTCTGCCAGTTAGACAGAGGCAGCCGTGATTTTAAAGTAGGCCCCCAGCAGAAGACCCCCAACACTTGGCCTGCCACACCCAGAGGTATCATTTCACTGGGAAGATATTGCGACCACGCTTAGTTTTTTAATATTGAATATTAATATTACAAACGTAAGCGCGAGCTCCAGTGGCTCAGTAACTTCACGCCGCTTCCCGTAAGCTCAGAAAAGTGAAGCATCATTTGCCGCGGGCAGTGGTTGGGAGGGTGACCACGGTGTACTCTCCTTCATTGGGTTGCAGGAGCTCCGTGGGTTGGGGACGTGTCCACGTTCATCTATGACGTACAAAGTCCTTCCGCTGGTGTGGCGTGAATCTGGAGAGGAGGGTGCCAGCTCTGGTGTGGCCTCGTCACCTGACCGTGGTTCAAAATGACGAGGCACCTTAAAATGATCAAAAGTCGTACTTTCACCTTCGTGGTGCTCTGATCTAAACGAAAGACGCTCTCTATTGACTTAATTCGCACACCCAAAAGGCAAAAGCGAGCTTGGCTTGTCCAAGTGTCATAAGCAACAACAACAACAACACAAATGTAAGCAAAGGACGGCAGATTTCGTACTAAATCTTTGAATTGGTGTTTTTATAGCATGCATTTTTCATGCGTAAATAATTTTAAGAAATTTTTTTATATTTCATTGAGAGTTCAAATCATAAATTGATTAAATATCTCAGTCTCAAAACCGGCAATTTTGTTCAAGATTTGACCGAAGATATTCATGTTGTTAGGGATTATAGTTGTTTAAAATTATTCCAGGATATTATGAAATTCTGAAAGAGTTGAACAAAGCAAGTGTCAGCCTACCAATTTATTCATAGTTAAAAACTGTAAAATGTTTGAACACTTACATTTCTGATACTCTCAAACTTTCATAAATATGAAATCACGGAATTCAAGGACCAATCAACGAATAGTTGCTGTCAACTGAACAGTAGTTAAACTTCTTTTTATATCAACTAAAAGTAAAAATATTCTGTACATGCGTAAGAATGTGTTCTGTAAATTAGACCTATATATTTAAATATATACATAAATCTATCTATATATATATATATATATATATATATATATATATATATATATATATATATATATATATATATATATATATATATATATATATATATATATATATATATATATATATATATATATATATATATTTATTCTATATATGTGAAGCATACCCGTATTTGTTTCATCTGCAATAAAGTTTAAAATATCTTCTCAAAAAAATCCTGTCCATCAACTAAATTATAAATTTGTTCGGAGATAATTAAGTCTCCCTTAAATTAAAAAATTATAGGCTTGTCATTTGTTTTGGCATTGCAATCTGTATCATGATTCTCTTCAAGAAAACTGATATTACTTGAATCAAAATCACTGTCTGCGATATTTTCTTCGTCTAATTCCTCAAATGACTTTAATTTCTTCAACAGTCAAACTCTTACGACGTCAAGGCATCGAAAATATATTTTTTAAATGAAAAATGCTAAAATGACGATGTATGAGTTTTCTTTTTAAAAAAAAGTCAATCAGTTTTTCGCCAAAATTATCCGTTCTGATCATTCCCCAGTTTCTACGACTTTCAGATACAATAGAGCAGCAATATATTCTCCCTCAACTACCCGCGAAGAAATTTGAGAGGGAGAAGGTTGAGCACTTAAAAGGGAGAAAAATCCTCTGTAAAAATACAGCGTTTCATTTGGAAATTGATCTGTTTTTGAATATAAGTCGTGAAGCAACATCTTTCGGATTCTGGCATCAGTTTCCTTAGTTTTCCATAATTTACGAATATTTTGCTATATTTATTTTGTAATAGGATACTCGAAATAAGTTTCTGCGCTTGTGGAATGTTATCGCAGAATTGTACGTAAATAGGAGACGGTTTCTAGAAATCGAAAGAAAATCAACGAAAATAGATAAGAAGACTGGAAATCACAAAGATTACAATCAGCCTAGAAGTTCCATGCAGCCACTGACGTGTCATTTGGTGAAACATGTGGCTATGTCAACAGTACGTCATCCGAAGTAAAAACTTTGCAATCGCGCAAAGAAATCTTTGATTACCGTAACTATTGAATCTCATGAAAATTCTTACAGTCACAGTTTAGCTAGAACAGCGTGACTTAGCCAAGAACAAACAAGATTTTTCACTAACAGATCTAGAACGAAATCTCATTGAACTGTGTAATCGCAAGCAATGCGATTACAATACATGTGAATAATCATAGTTATATTGTTATCGATTATAAGAATCCAACATTATTTTTTTATGTTATAGTTATCACATAATTGTATTTTCGAAAATAATCATTTTTAGAAATTATAATTTTGATCTCAAATGTTAAATCCAAGATCATATAGTTCGAAGAGTATTCGTTCTTTTTTTGCCCGGAAGTCCGTTTTCGTCTAGGAGTTTACAATTATTTCCTAACAAGAAAAGCATTTAAGATAAAAATCACTACTTTTAGTTCAAATTATGATTGTATATATATATATATATATATATATATATATATATATATATATATATATATGACTAAAGTGAAATTCAAACAAAATTAATTAATATCGTAATTTGTTTAAAATATTTTTAACTGAATAAATAAAAATAAGAATATAAAATAAATAATAAAATAAAAAAAATACAAATCAGGGAAGGTTGTGGTATAGGGTTCAACCCTCAAGTGCCCGCCGTTGGAAAAAAAAATAATGTATGAGCAATTTTTTGCTACATGTTAATATAACAAATTTTGCTAAAATTTTGTATCTCAAAATAGTAGAAAAAATTGTCACTTAGGATTTGGAAGCAGCGAAATTAGTTTCCGAAATAGTGCTGTTTTTTTAAGAATATATGAAATGAATTGCATTTATAGTTTTATTTTATTTCGGGACTTTAAAATTTAAGAATAAAAAAACGAACAAGTATAAATAAAATAAAAAAAAATTATCATAGAAATAACAGAAAAGAGAATAGCAAGAAATAATTTTAAATTATGATAAGAGAAAAAGAGTCTTTGTGCTTATGGATGAACAATTAAGCTATTGAACAGTTAAATTATTGCTGTACATTTGTAACTCCTTGCCTCTCTCTGCCATCAAAAACTCTATACACTCCACAACCCCGTCATTATGAACCGCAGTTAAGCACCAGAGCACGTTAACGTGCGAGAATGGCGCCATCTGTTACATAGGAATAAATGAAGTATTCCATTTATGTTTTTAAAAAAATTCAGGTTTTGTTTTCAACGCGCGATCTATTTATTCGAGATGGAAGGACAGTAAAAATAGTCAGCATATATATATTAAGAAATTTAACGAAATGTTTGAGCTCATGTTTTAAAAGATTGCGTTTTATTATTTTAGCCATATATTAATTATAAGGAAATTTTTAAAGTTGGCGCAAGCAATGCAAAAGCCTTAAGATTCAAAACAGATTATTAACAAATATTAGAATTATTAATTTAAAATTCTATTAATGAATGAAATTTTAAAAAATTTAAATCGTCCTCGCTGATTTAAACTAACCATAAAATAGATATTTAGTCATGACTTTTTCATTTTGCTATTTCTACTGTTCTGTTGTTAATGTGTTAATAGATTGAATCAACGCAAAATGGCTTCCCAAACCGATTTTTTGCTCCTTATACAAGAAATCTTTTTATTAACGAAATGAACTTCGACGCTGTTCTCAGGCTTTCGATGAAGAACTTCGCCTTGTTTGCTGTCGCTCGAAGAATGCGGCTGGCGGCAAATGTGTCGACAAGTGAGATGCACAACGCCATCTCCGTACGATGTGGCGTGGATGAAGCGTCATATGACGTCATGGATATTTTTAGCCAATGAGAATCGTAATAAAGGAGTGTACTCAGGATCTCAATTGTAACAAAAGATATAACCACTTTATGATTAAAAAAAAGAAGGAAATATATAGCTAAAAATATTTTGGGTTATTTTTAAAAATAAATGTAGCTTTTATTTTAATTTCTGTTAAATAAAAGTGTGTGTTTCAAAAAAATCTATAGATTCACTACACCCCTGCAAGTTACAGCATTTAGTGTGTGATTTTATTTTCTGAATTGACTATAAAATTTCTTGAACGTTCAAGAAGTTGCCGCAAGATGTGTGTGCTCGTGCTTTGAAAGCGTGGGAGGCAGCTGTGGTGTGTGGGATGCGTCGAGCGAGTCGCTGGTGAGAAAGCAACCATTCCGTGCCTTTGAGTCCGTCTCCAGAGTCGGTGGAGGGGGTGCGGAATCATTTCTTTGATTTCTCGATCATGCCCATGGATTCCTTTCTTTCGCAGTCTTCCACCAGCTTCAAAATGCACGCCTGGAAAAAAGAACGACGCAAACGGGTTAGATTAAAAAAATGCACGCATCTGCATTTCATTGCAGAATGACACTGTCTGCATTTCTCTCAGTATGAGAATGCATGCAATAAAAGATTTCATATATCAACGTAATAGAAAAATAATTACTGCGGAGAGAATATTTATCACCTGGAAGGGGGAGGTAGGGGGCGCTACCTGTGCGATGGGGCAGACACGACAGAGGGATGAAAGTGGTGAGATGCCTAAAAGTGAAAACCGAAATTAGAAAAAGAAAATGCCCGTATCTGCAGTCACACTTTTCATTGCCTTAGTTTGGGCATTGTGATAAGACAGTGTTCTTTGGACCGTAAGATTCTAAGTTCAATTCCAGTCACACGAAAGCTAGGGAGTTTTCCAAGTTTTAACCTTGTGAAGCAAAAATGCAGCTGACTATCTATAGAAGCTACTCCCGGTAGCAATTGACCAGGTAGATATTGATCAGCCTTAAGTCGTTTGGTTGACCGCTGTCAAAGTGAAAGGTTCGGAATAATTTGATTGCCACTTGTATTTGCACTTAGCCTTACATTTGGCACTTAATAACGGTGCAGAAGGTCAACGCATTCACAATAAAAAAAAGAATGAGTTTTTATCTCGTAATCCATCATGAGCAGCTGAAACTTGTTTTGGTTTAAATTATAGCCACAACACTGATTCAGCAGCAACACTGGAAATGTTTCCAGTTTCTCTCGTTTATACAAAGAGCAGTTAAAATATATTTCACAAGGTTTGTTTTTCATGTAATGAACTCAGGATAATATCAACAACATTCTAGTATTGAGTTTAAGGTACAAAAAAAATGCGATGCGCATTTGTGATATTTTATCAATAGTTTTTTCCTACTTATGCATGACATTTTATGAACTCAAAAAAGACCCGATTAACAATATTCATCTATTAATATTTATGACAGCAAAACAACTTGGTGAACTAAAAACTTATTTAGCACATAATAAAAGGATTCAAAATTGTTTTGTTTCTAAATTCTTCATAACCATTGAAGCTTGTCACTTTTAGCAAAAATATTTATCTGGAATGATTGATATTACGGAATGATTAATGATTTATGTCTGTGAAATATTTATCTGTTTTTTCTACTGGTACATGATTTTTATGAATTACATGGAATCTGATCAGGAATATAATAACATGAATACTTGTTAATCAAAAAATAATTTAGCATCACAATAATGGATAAGATTCAAAATTGCTTTTTGGGAATTTCTAAATACTTATTAACCATTAAAGAACTTCAATCTCAGCCAAATCTCTCTTCTCCTTTATAGATAGCTATATTTATAACTAGTAATAAAAAATTTCACATTTTGTGACAATTTCAAATGTAATGAAAATAGTTTCTTAAATAATTAAAAATTTAAAATAACAATAAAAACATAAAGATTATAAAAATTTAATACTGCAATATTTAGTCTCAAACCGACTATTAATATTAAACAAACTACCACCATTAAACTAGTTAAAACTTTGGAAATGTTATTGTTACAATCGTAAATATATAACTTTGAAATATTTCAGATATTGTATTTTAAAATCAACGTTGAATTTTACTTTTTTTTTAATTCGACAATTTTGACTGTGACAAAAGACATCGTACATTACATTAATATAGAACAATAAATAAAATTTAAACCAAAAAGAAAACAAATATATTAAATATTTTTAATAAAAATGTTTTAACGATTCTTAATCGTAAGCACTTTTTTTAATTATTGTTAGAAATTCATATTTCAAATTATAACATAATTCATTTATTAGCACATAAGATAGTAAAATAAAATGACAAATATTCATCGTAAGCAATGTTGCTGTGCATATGCGAAATTTATCTATGCGGCAAATAGTTTTGGCACTGTTTCTCTCTCTCCAAAGTTCTGGGTTCGTAAAGTCCCCGGCTGCTTCTCAGGGAAGTATATTTTTTCAATAACAATCTGTAACAAATAGAGCCACAGTGGCCAGTTTTGGTTAGGGCGTCATTCTCCTTATCGGAAGGTAATGAGTTCGAATCCCAACTTAACCGAGGATTCGTGTCAGTCAAGACTGGGGCTCGTTTTATCGGTAGTGGCACTCCATGTCCTACAAGTCAAATGATAATTCAGGGGTTTTTGGAGAAATATCAGAGGATCTTCTACGTGATCCCTGCTTCTAAATTACGAAGATTCTCAGCCAGCTGCTTCCACCTTGGGAGCCACCTGTTGTATGGAAGCAGCCAGGTAGGAGTCTTCGCAATTTGGAAGCAGAGGTCGCTACCGGGCTGCTGCAACAACAGCATTCAACAAAAGCTGAGATGGACAATCATTTGAAAATTTTGATTTTATTTGACGATATTTATTCCCATTCACAAGGTGGCACGTGGTCATGAGTGGATGTTGTTTTCCAAAGTGCCAAAGTTTTCTAGTTTTTTTTTTGAGTGTGCATACTACAGAAAGAAATTTGAGAAGATCCAGATAGCCCCACTCAGTGTGAAATGGGCGTGGCACCAAAGCGCTGATTAAGCGAATGCCAAAAGTTTTCTTCTTTATTGACTCGACAGCCCCTTGTGGGTCAAGTCTTTTTCCAGAATCTTCTTCCATTCTGACCTTTCTTTGGAAATAGATTTCCAATTTTTGACATTTATAATTCCAAAATCCTCGTCGACACAGTCGATCCATATAGGTTTGGGCCTTTCTCTTGCCCTGGTGCCGATTGGTTCAGAGTGAAAAACACTTGATGTGAAAGGTCCTTCTGCACAGGTGCGTTGCAAATTTCATTCGGATGACTCTTATGCAGATGATGGCACATGCCTCTCTGTGCATCTTGTACAGTTCGCTAAACCATAGATGTCCACTGCGCCCATTATCTTTCTCAGAAACTTTCTTTCGAAGAGACCCATTCGATTTTCATGCGATTTTGCCATGGCTCAGGTTTCTGAGACATAAGTAAGCACTGGCCTTATGGGCCAAAAGTTTTGGAGATTTTTTGCCTTTAAATGAATAAGTCACTTGTTATCAATGACAACCAACAAAGGCGCCTTCTGCGAAACAGTCTTCAAGAAGCCTTCATTCCTGGACATCAGCGCGCGGTCCGATTCCACCCACTCATTCATCAGTACACCCATCCATCCATTTCAAAACGTAAGACAGTAGAACGAGCAACACACTGATCTTCAATACAAAGTTGGCTGGTTCGATTCCCATATTGATGGTGGATACTTGCAGTGATTTATAATCTGAAACAACATGTCCTAATCAAATAAGAGTCCTAGCAAGAGAAAAAGGCGACAGCTAAACCAACCAAACGCATCAGATTTGTTTCGTGTTTCGGGATGGTTGTGGCAAAAACTAAAGAAAACTGTGATAGGGAATACGTTTCGAATAACAATCCGCAGTAACTTTTATACAATGAACATCACTTTCAAAGAACTTGAACTAGCAAAGCTTTTATAATTTTAAGTCTAAGATTATATTTTTATTTTGGTAATTATATTTTTAGGACACCCTATATGTGATTTAATACTTGCATCTGGGGACTGTATTATTGTAGCACTGCAATAGAATAATCTGTTGTTTTCATAATTTTAAGACAATGTTAAATGGCGAAGACAGGGAAACAACTTACTCGAGCTTCTGCCAGTGCTTTCTTCTGTTCAAATGAAAATTCTCCCTGGAATAAGAATAAAAATATTATATGCTATGAATCCTTTTGAAAATATATGCGAAATGTAATATATTCACTTCAGTAATACTTTCTTTAAAATAACTTAAAATAAAACCGCATAATGATAGATATATAAATAAAGAAATTAAAATAATATTATCTATATATTATTTTAATATATTTTCTATCGCTTAAGTATTTTAAAAAAGTAATTTTACATATTCTTCATTAAATAATGAATAGTTTTCTAAGGAAACATAGCTAAATCTTTTCTCTGAATGATCGGGCAAAATTCATTCGTTACAAGATTGACATTCTGTTGTTATTTATCTAAAGTGTCTCAGAATAGAAATGTTTTTTTCTTTTTTTGTCGCTAAATAAATGTCATCTACAGTCTTGGCAAAAATTCTTCCTGTTCTGCCTTTATTTGTTGCATAGAATGCGTTCTTAACTGACCATCAATGCCGATCAAAGAGGCCGGGCTCTTGACCACTGAGACTGCAAACGCAGCATCCATCGCTTGTGGTTCTACAGTGGCTGGAATCGAACGCGGGAACTTGAACTCTGAAGGAAGCTGTACTGTCACTGGGTTTTCATGTCCTGAGTTGTCTAATGCTCGACTGACTATCATGGTGATCAATGAGATTGAACACGAAATTGTTGGAATTAAGTTCCATTTAAAGGCGATTCCTAATTCAGTTTGGAGTGTGACAAGAGACATGTTTTTCCATGGGAAAACCCAGTGTATGCAGGCAAAATACAGAGATCGCATGGCATACCAGACGCTGCAGCTATTTTGCGGTGTTTTAAATGTACAATGACGCTACCGGCCCATCCAGCTCGACTTGTAGCAAACATATTTAAAGTTACAGTTATTCCGAAGTGTGAAATAACCGTCATGTTCCCCTGACATACATTTGGGGAAACCGTGTTCGGGACATACACGAAAGGTGCATTGTAGGGAGATCGAGGTTTTCTTTATGAAATTTGGAGCTTGGAAAATGCATCTACTGAGGAGTGGAACATTATTCCACAAAGTTTTGTCGAAATATTTTTGCCAATCATCTAAAATGCTCGACAAATATGGGACTTAATTGTTCGAGGCAACCACTCACCATGTAAAACTCGAACTATCATTTCCTAATATGACATTCCGTCATTTAAATGCAGACAATTTGATTCCCGGAAGCATCTTTTCGTGTTATTCCTATAATTCGAAAGATTAAATTTCTCATCGCTTTACGCATTTTGTAAAATGTGTTACTTTTTTGCACGTCTGTTCTCCATTTTATGTTGACTACAGCTCAACAGCTTTGTTCACTTATTGGACTCCTTCCCTAACGCCTCAGAAGAGTGAACAGAGGCAACGAAAATGGCCTCTGGAAGAAGCCCAACACTAGATGGGCTGACTGCCTAGAAAGCCATTCTAAGAGTGGTCCATTAGAAGAACCTGTCCAGAAATAGAGAGGCCAGAAGGAAAATTTTTGAGAAGGCTGTCATATCACTGAAGAAGAATCTTCGAGAAGAGTACGTTTGTGTATGCTGAAAAATAATCTTTTTCTATGATATATGTGTGTTATGAGGCCCGGTGGCTTAGTGGAAGCATTTCACGCTCCCATGACACAGGTCCGAGGTTCGATCCTCGGGCTGGGCAAGGTTGACTCAGCCTTTCATCCCTTCAGTGGGTCGATTAACGGAGTACCAAGCATGCTTGGGAACTAAACACTGGGGGGGGCTTACGTTAGGCTGACCACCTAACTGAGACATATGCTTCGCACCCCAGGGCCCTCGGTCATGAAAACAGTTATGGGCACTGTAGGCATTGGCCCACATGGGCTGTCGTGCCATGGAGTTTATATGTGTGTTATATGCATACATATGTGTATTTACGTCTACGTTAGAGTGAGAATAATTTCGTGGGATGTCAGTTAATGCTTTTTATAAGAAATGAGTCTCAGTGGGTGTGGGAGTTATTTCCGCGCAGGGAGGGAGGGAGGGAGGAATAAAGGAAGCTCTCCACTTACCTCCGCTTCGTCCTCGATTCTCCTCTGGTAGTAGTACAGCATCGCCTGCGTTCAAATCAGTTGCAATTAACATAATTTTTATCTTCATAATACAATCAAATTACAATCGTAAAAGACCAAACATTTCCATATTTAAAATATCCGCTAGTTTTATTTATGTTTAACAATTCGCATGATGAATATCGTGTGGTATATAATATTGAGAACAGAGCACTAAACATAAAGCAGATATGAATTGGTTACGAAACCAAATTGAGTTAGAGGAAGATAAATAATTTCATAAGAATACTTCAGATAGTTAGCAAAATTTCTTAAAAATAGATATTCGAAAACAATATCTTCTTGACTTATCTATAAATAACATTCTCACAATTTAAAACTAATCCTTTAATTTTAAATTTAATTCCTATAAAGGATGAGAAAAATAGCAAAGTAATTTCACACTTAAGTGAAAACTTAACTACTTAGTATAATTTATTACTAATATTTCTCAATTTCAAATTAAAATTAAATCTTGCCTTGCTGTCCCTGGTGTGTGTGGATAAAGCATATTCTTATAAATTTCATTTGGTGTATCGAATTTGTAATTTTTTTCCAGTACATATTTTAATATGAGATATCCGAAGCAAAATGAGCTGTAATGTGCTTGCTTGTTTCAGGTAAGTTGATTAAGCTATTTAAATAGACGTTTGATAAAAATTGTTAAATGCTGTCATTACGAAATCTCTTTAAAATTTTCAAGTAAAGTGTCACCTTAAGAATTTTAATTGGAGAGGCGAATTTAATTGAATACAATAAAATATTTTTGAATAATAATATCATAATAACACATATACTTATTTAAAATATGTTTTTATTAATTTTTGGGTGATCATATGAGAAACCATTCATTTCATTTCAATATTATTCATTCATATATATGATAAAATATTCCGATATATTTATACGAGAAATACCTGACTTTATGGGGCACCAAATACAATAAAA
Source organism: Latrodectus hesperus (assembly GCA_037975125.1). Classification (NCBI taxonomy): domain Eukaryota; kingdom Metazoa; phylum Arthropoda; class Arachnida; order Araneae; family Theridiidae; genus Latrodectus; species Latrodectus hesperus. The sequence continues at coordinate 99,440,663 of CM075855.1, forward strand.
AGGTAAATTTTTTACACTAAAATGTTTTACAATCCAAAGACTGACACAAACTGCTTTTAGCCAACATCCCCTAAGGGCGTTATTTTAGGCACTATGGAATGGCCTTCACTCCAAAGGTGACCTTGTCAGGAGTAAACTCGCACAGTGCCAACCCCTCACCACCTTTAGGCCCCCATCTCAGGACTGGCATCGTGGCAGACAGCATTATCAAGACTCATCACTTGAGATCTCTTAAAATTGATAGCATTTTGCCCCTGATCCTTTCCTGCGTGACTTGAAAACGAAGACTTGATTCGAAGTCCTCTTCTTTTTTCGGATTTTTTGTCAATTCATGGTTTTATGGATCTGGTTCAGCCTGTTGGCTAACCAGAAATGACAACAACATCATAATTTATTATTTTTGTTAATGAACTATCATGAAAAATTTAGTACAGTAAAATATTTAATCGAAATTTATTATTTATGTGGAATTATAATTTATAACAATAATTTCAGTATTAGATTACTACAATAAAGTTGGTAGTAAAATTGCACAACAGATATAATTTTTTTAAAAAAGTAACTTCTCGTTATTATGCAATTTTCTGTATTAGAATACAGAGAACGTATTCTGTTAAATAATTATTCCGCACTGTGTGATGAAGACAATACTTTTATTTATTTAAAAATTTAGTAAGGTATAATATTTTTTCATTCATACAATATAAATGATGTGTTAAACTTAAACTTACTTTGTACGGATTCCTTGTGGTATGTTAAATATATCTTGACAATGAAAATGGAACAGAATGAACAGTATGAAAACACTTCCTCAGTTCCAAGAAATACAGTCAATAACATGTGAGTCACATGATCACTTTCATCTTTTCCTTATGAATGATCTCGATTCCGAAATTATGAATGGCCTTGAAGCCACGCATGCGTACAAGGATTTTTTCATTGCAAATTAATGAGACTGAATGTGAAAGGGGGGAGGATTTGTTCTGCGCACTATGCGGAAATTTTCTGTTGGAAAAATATTTGCAAATTACCTTGCAAGAATGCATTTTGAAGTGGCTGTTGCTCAAATTCTGAATATTAGGCCGTAATAGCTGCCGATACGCACCAAAAAAAAAAAAGTCTCATTCTTATTGGAAATTCTAAGACCGATTTGTCGTTCACATCAAAATTCATGCCCATGTAAAAGGGAATTTTTCACCAACCACCAAAAAATGCCATTCTGTAATTCCTCCGTAACTTCAACAGATATTCATTAAGAGATAAAGTAATTCATAAAGTATTTCAATCCTCAAGAATCGGGCTAAAATACTTCAACAATATGTAGATCATTAAATGGTGTATCATATCGTTCATCAAGAAATCATATTCTCAACGATTGTCATCAAGATATTCATCCAATATGTCAAGAAAAGGTTAAGAAGAGATTAACTCATATAACACAAACATTAAGAAAACAGTAGTTTTTGAAAGACGTCATAAATCTGGCGCATCATGTTCCTCATAAGAAGGTAGCAATGATATATATGCATACATACATATAATGCTGTTCGTAATTAGCACCCACAAGTAAGCAGAAGTGCCCAATAAAAAGCACATTGCATTCAATTAAAGTCTAAAAGTACCTCACTCTTACTAATTTGAAACTTTTAAATAATGTAAATATTGAAGTATATATTTTCATGAATAAATTGATTCAGTTTAAAATGAAATGATCGTTAATTATACTTCTCGACAACGTTATGTTACTCGCTTGGTAATAATGATGAACATTTGGCTTTTCGGCTCCGAAATTCCATACCAGCGATGTTCTCTGAATTATTTTACCCTGACACTTGTTGGAGCAGATATCCACAACAGTTTGAAGAAATGCTACCGATCCATTTCTTTTATAAAAATTCCATTGATTCGTTGGTGTACCCATTCATTCAATGTCTTTGTTGGTTTTCACCACTGCCTAAGATTCTATATTTTACTGGATAGTTGGCATTCAAGGTACGCTAATGAAACCCCCAATGATCCTAATTTCATCTCTAGCATAGGGAAGCTGTGTCCCCTCTTTTATACGCCGACAATGACGTGACTTTCACAGTGCCTTAAATCTTAATAAGCTGTCCTTATAGTAGCAATAACCTACCTAACAGCTTGGGCAGACACCTGCTGTCTAAGGTAGAAACTGTCTGACATTCAGCATTGATGACGAATTGCTTTATTATTTTCATATGCACTAATTCTAATGGCCCAGAAGTGCCACATATATAATTCCTTTCTTGAATTTCGTTTAGGTACAGATGTCGTATAATACAGAATGCCAAATTCTGAGTTTGGTGGTTTTTTGGCGGATTTTCTTATGTATCTGGGAACCTAATTTTTACTACGCCATAGATATGGAGACCTATAAAATTTATGCAGAAAATTCAATTTTGCAACCCTAATATTTACGTCATCGTGCAATTTACAATAAGTCATCTTGGCAACATTTCTTCATCGCCAAAATATTCAGAATTTGGAATCCTGGATTATACGGCATCCGTGCCTTCGTTTCTTTTAATGATGTGTTAGAAAAAACGTAAATATGAACAATTTTTAGCAAATGTACCTATCGTAAAATTACATTTCAAAAAAAAATTGTGATTATATTATATTAATCAACAGCACATCAGTAATATCAGAGATATGTTTTGATTCAAAGATACGACCTGTTGGCCTTCTTCGAAGTCTGCGCATGTTTTGTGCAGCAGCGGTCTCATGGTTTTGTATTCCTTCCCGTACGATTCAGAAAAAATTTTCAGGAGTAATTCCTGATCCTGAAATTAAATGCAGAGAATTAAAAAAAAACTGCTTATGCTGGCAGTATCTGTCTACTACAGGAACAGATCCTTCCAAATAGTCTGGTAAGTGGCGGTTGCTATTGTGACAAGAGTTGTCCATTTTAGATGAGGATTAAGGATGTTAAGAATTGTCAGCATTTAGGGTTATATGTTATTCTCAAGGTACAGACCATAGTTGGCGGTTTCTTCTGGCTCCTCCTGTCGAAAATTGAATATGTCTTGTTTCCATGGCAACAGACTGCCACAGACCAATTGGTAGAACTATTCTCTTAGTAGACAGACATTATTATGCTGTAATTAAAAATGCAAAGTCTTTAAATCTGAATTTGAATGTTTTGGTTAAGAATAATCAAAATTAAACATTGTCTTATCTTTAATGTAGTGAGACAAAACGAAAAGTTTCGATTGAGTTTATATAAACGAGTTTCTAAAGCTGTATCGAAGGTAAATTAATTTGCGTAAAGTCAACCAATTGATTTTTTTTAAACAGGTTTCATGTAAGATATTTTTTATCACGAAAAGTTACAGATCTATAGAACGCTTATCCGTCCCGTTTTGACCTATGCCTCGAAAACTTGGACTTTGACTGTAAGAGAGGAGAGGCTGTTGGGCCTATTTGAACGCAAGATTTTAAGAAGTATCTTTGGAGGTACGAAGGAAAACGGTGTCTGGCGCAGAAGATACGATACAGAAATATGCCGAATGTACAAGGAGCCAGACGTTGTACATCACATTAAAGTAAGCCGTCTCAATTGGGTTGGACATGTTATTAGAATGAAGGACAATAAAACACTAAGGGAAATTTTTTTTTGCAAAACCCATCAGCGTAAGAAGAAGAGGAAGACCAAAGCTGAGATGGGTGGATACAGTCGAAGTAGACTGTAGGGTTCTTGGAACAAAAAATGGAGGAGTTTGGCTGCCAGTAGAAGTGGCTGGAAGAAACTTGTTCAGAAAGCCTTGGCCCATCCTGGGCTGGTGCGCCATGAATTCCATGTAAGATATGCGCTCTTTAGGAATTATGGCAAATTTGCCAGTTTAGTTTTTGAATATGAAAAGACTCTTTGTATTATTAATAAATAAAAAATCTTATTGAAGCATGTTTTTAGAAGATTCAGAGATTTGAAACAAACTCGATCCAAGTACAAGTTCGGTAAGTGTATGCGATGGCTACAAATTAGGTAAAGGCTTACCTACGGGTACCCTAAATTTTTTGGCGATTTTTTAGAGCCAAAATAGGAGACAAAATATGAATAACTAAATGGCAACCCTAAACATATGTTAGTTAAAACGCTAAAAATATTACGATTACCAGAAATTAATTTTTATCTCCAATATTTATTGCCAAATTTTTCGCAAACTCGCTTTTACACCGAAGCTGCAAATTATACTGAGGTATTCGGATACATATCATTGGAATTCAGAGAGGGTGTAGCTTTAAAAGGAATGCTCCGTTGCAGTGAGGAATAACTCCAACGATTCAAAGAATTACCAATCCTACATGACCAGAACTTGATATTATTGCTCTCTCTCTCTCTAAAAGCAAAGGTCTGGAGTTCAATAACGGCCTTTTTTTAGCTGTACGTTGATATGCCAATTCACCTTTCAACTCTTACGAATCTGGTCTGGAGATGTGATTTCGTGGCCAGCAGTATGCAGGAAGCACGTGGTATTCAGCCTCATCCTAAGGTGTTATTTGAGTAGCAGCTTCCAGTGTGAAAGATGCGCTTACCTTTCTGAAAAATATTGAAAAAAATAACGAAATTTACAATCTACTTAATTTTGTTCGAAACGATTTTTGCGCTTCGAAATAGGCTTTCATGTACAGATCAGGTAAAATGCAATCGAATGAAATGCTCCGTTTGCTCACCAAGTTATTAAATATTACAGTTGGAACTGCTTTTTGGTCCACTTAGCAATACATTTACGATATGCGATGTACTGAAAAAACCGCTCACCCATTCGCTGCAATTGGCAAAAACAATACTTCATTTAAAAGAGAAAAACAGTGAATATCTTTATTTTTTAAGAAACATTACCAACGGAAATGTAGAAATGCATATATGTTTTTCTCTCTTCCCAATGGATAGATGACCATTTTAACCCTTTGACCGCATTCGACGTATCAGAACGTCATGCATTCATTTGACCAAAGTCGCACATGACGTTCTGATACGTCGTTGAAAATGAGACACTATTTAACACGTTCATTCTTGTTTATTTCAAAGTAACAATGATAGTGGTGATGATAGTCAGATAAAACCAAGATGCAAAAGACGTACGAGATACTTATCAAGCAGTGATAGTGAATCTTCTTCTGAGAAATTGGATTGGGAAGAAAAAGACAATGTACCTCATGTAAAACGGTTTCGTGAAGTGCCTGGAATCAATCCTTTGTGTCTGCGAAGGCTCATCCTAAACCTTTGGATGTTTTGAATGAAGTCCTCAATGAAGATTTTTGGAATAGCATAGTGGAAGAGACAAATAGATAGGCCAGACAAGTGATAGAAAAAGGTTTTGGAAAAAAAAGAAACAAAAGGTGGGAGCCAATAAATTCTAATAATTGCATAAAATATGCTCTGTTATTACAAATGACTCTACCCCAAAAAATTAAATATGCTCCAAATGCAAAAAATTATTCGAATAAATGTGCATCCAAAGGGCTTAAAAGCCTCCCATCTGAAGCGAGCAGAATCATTGCATAAGCAGTTTTACAAGAAATTAAAATCAGTGTTCTTTACGATTTAAATTGATTGCATGCGTTGTAACAGAAATTTCGAATTGGAACATTGTCTATAAATTAGGCACACCAACATCCTGATATAATATATCCATTCCACCCCGCGCTGTCGTTTTCGATTGGACGAAGATTCGGCGGACACACAGAACAAGAATTTTATTAGTATTATCAAGGAACCAAATAAAATGTCATTTGATGTTTGTTAGTCGCTGTCATTGAAAGGTCATTTTGAGTAAACTTAAGCACCGTAGGATTCACCATGGCCTAGTGATAGGACTTCGCTCTTCGTAACACAAAGTCCCAGGTTCGGTACCAGCCACTGTTGAAAAAAGAAAATATATGTTGTGCTCCTACTTTCGGCATGCACGTCTATCGAGGTGGGTGCTTGGTAGTTTTCCGGGTTTCCTTCTTTGCGATTCATGAATGAGCAAGGTAGGAAACCTGGAAAATAAAAAGTCCTCCAGGAAGACAATATGGGTTGGATATTAAAGAAATATCGTATAAAGGTCTTCGGACGTTAAGCTACCCACTACGGGGTGTCAAAAGCTTAACCCAAATATTTCTTTTGATTTGAGCATAATTAATATTTATTATGTAAAAACAAGAATCTTTACCCTAAAATCTGTGAAAAAAGATTAATGAAATTTTTTTTTTAAGTTTTAGGATAAAAATGATATAAGAGATGGCTTACAATAGGCGTTAATAACCCTGTAACTGTGGCTGCACAATAAGAAACAATTAATACAGCTCGACTTCTGCTGCAATATAAATATTGGTGCGATTTATACGATCACACAATAAGACATATTTGAAACAACCCGACTTCCGCTGCAATATCGATACATTATCAATATCGATACTTTTAAAACTCGAAAAACTCGATTTCATCTGCAAAGTGCACAGAATTTGGGAACAGACGAGTAAAAAAAAAACATAGCTTAAGTTGAATTAATTATGCGTCATTCAAAGATATAAATGTAAAAATAAATAACATAAAATTTCGAACTTCCTTCAAAATAAATAAAAAAGTTAAAATTTTGCATGTGTATTAAATATGTTTTTTAACATTTTCTTTAAAATAAAAAAGAAACAACAGACAAAAAATCTTTTAAATTAGTTTAAAAAAATTTTTTATTTTAATCTGAACTTTGCTGTTGCAACGCCCTGCTTGATATCGAACTATTCAATAAAAGTGGTGCATAGAGAAATGAAACCAGCAAAACCATCTTCCAGTGTAATCAAGACTTTTGCGAAAATGAGTAACATTTCAAGGGGCGTTTATAAATGATGATGACTGTAGAGACACCGAATTCCGGGATCAGGGGAGAAACTACTGCTCTGAGCTCATCGCCACAATTGAGGGTCTCGAGCTACTCAAATCCGCCTGTGGCCTAAATGAAACTTGGATGTTGTCTGAGAGTTTTCAACACCTACCAACTGGCCTAGCGGGAGAGAAAATATCCTTGAGGGTCTCAGGCCCCTAGAATGAGAGAGCAGACACTTTAGCTGTTGATCCTGCATTGCCTTCTGCTCCACCAACTCACATGGAAAAAAGCGGAAATCCAACCACTTGGCTAAGGCCAACCACCACCCTCACACCTAAGTTACACCAATTATTAAGTGAATTAGGGTCAGCCTACTCTCTAAATTTTTCTGTTATAATTGAATTTGTTTCATTTTCCAAACCGTATGCATTACCATAATTATCATGAACTGCACTTAAATAGCTTTAATAATGTTCAACCTAAGCCATATACATGTCATGTCCTATAACGGTGCTCTAATTTCTAGATACCTCCACTTTCTAATGCTCTCTAAAGAGCATTATTAATTCATTTAGTTTCTATTTAGACAACAATTGATACCTATCTTCTCCATTGTTAGTGATGCTTCGATAACTGACCCTTTTCTAGTGCCAAAAGCTAAAGTACCTATTAACAACAAACAACCAGAATTTGAAAATTTTTTATTGATGTCATTTACTAAATTCTCCCAGTGGCTGATTCCCTAAAACCCTTGCCTCCTTGTGCTTAAGCTATTTTAAATATTTTTGTAATCCTTTTGTTGAATTTCTGTAATTTTATTGTCTAATGTCCATCCTTGCTATTTTCATTTGTTGGCACCCATTCTCTGCCACGTACCTTTTAATTGTTCTGTTTGTTTTGTTTTACTGTAAGTCTGTAAATTTTGTCTTTGTTCCAATTTGATCTTACCAATAGTGTAAACTCACACACATGACTCACCTTGTACTTGTGCTGTCTAGAAATGTTATTTTTTATTATGCTCACACAATAAACTAGTTCAATGGGGACAGCTAGAGACAGCTGACGGGTACCCTCCACTAGCGTGTGAAGTTGCTTCGTTTTGGAGCTGGGCTCCGTTGCAGCGGCGGGGCCCCCGGCGGTGCCACTTTCTTTTCTTCTTTCCAGCAAGTCCCATCTAAACTGGTAGAACCCTTCTCGGGTTAGATACAGGGGACTTTGCTGGTGTATATCATCCTCACACCACCAGTATCTTCGAATTTTGCTCTTGCTCTCTTAGGGATACGACAACAACAATCACCCACTATCTCTGTGGACACTTTCATTTTCTGAAGGTCCTAAGCACTACGGGGTCTGCTGCAAGAGCTCTATTGAACAGGCTTATTCTGTCCATAATTTATCGTGTCTAAGCTTATCCAGGCTGGATCTGTATGATAATCCACTGCTGGTTTTGGACTTTTTTAAGGCGAACAAATTAATAGACTCCGCAATACTGGAGAATGAGCATCATCATCATAAGAATGAAAATTGAATCGCGTACCAAATCTGACAACCATGCTATTAAGTTACCGATGCCAAGTTTACACCACGGGTGTAAATTGCCAAAAACTATCATATACCGTAAAAATCTCCTAAAACTTTTTTTTCCTAATCCCCGGCTTGCCTTAAAATATATCAATTCAGAGCTGTAATAGGTGAAAATGATGTCATCTCATATAGTGGGGTACCCAGAGGGTGTACCATATTCGCCCCAAAAGTGAATAAGGAAAGACAAAAACACAGAAAGGAACATCCATGCTCGAATCAGAATTCCAACGCGGAAGGTAGTGCTTTGAAGTTAGGGACACTAACCTCTCTGCATCGGTCGGCCTTAGGCGATGTCGACTTATACAGTAAGGCATCCAGTGGGTGTGCCATCTTGGTTCCGAAAATGATAAAGAAAAGGATAAAGAAGACAAACACAAAGAGAGTCAGGAGCATTCAAGCTCGAAACAGGATTCCAACTATGGACCTAGTGCTTTGAAGTTATTGATGCTAACCTCTCCGCTATCAGTCAGCACAATCTCCCAAACTTTATTGCAAAATTTATCAGAAAAATGAGAAAGCATTTTGTACACAAAGATATTATGGAAGAATAATTGTTGGTTGCTACACTTTAAGTCAAAAATGAATGCAGTTACTGTCTGGAAAGTTGGCATCGCTTACTTACCGATTCCGAGAGCTTTGAGTAGCAGAAGGACGCCTTGCGAGCCCCACCTGAACATAGTAAAAGTGAAGGCAGAAATTAATAAAGGTATATGAAGTGCATTTAATTGCATACATTTATATTTTTAAGACAGATTAAATATACGAGCACAAATGAAATGAAATTTTCTTTTTGTGGTTTCTTGATTATATCCGACAAATATTTTTGAAATGCAATTTTACTTCTTTGCTTTATCTTTTATAAGTGATTGATATTAAAAATAACTGTTCTTAAACTAAATGTGATAAACTAAATTTCATTTTAGTCCCACAATCATTTCTTTAACGCGTGAAGGCTAATTAAATGTTTATGTGTAAGCAATGTTGAAATTGAACAGCTCAAAGAGGATTTTGAATCACTAGCAATGTCTTGGGGAAATAGAGTCGACAACTTGTTGAATGGATGGACCGAGTGACAACTATTCGGCTGCATATTCTGCAAACTTTCAGCACTCAGCTGTCCTAGATGTGTTACTTATGACTCTTGGATAAGTCAAGTCGCTAGCCGAAGACTATGCGCAATTAAGTTTCGTTTAACCAGAACACTACGAAGGTGAAAGTACGGCTTTGCTCTAAGATTCCTCCGATAGATGGCACAACCAGAGGATCCACTCCTTCAGTTTTGACATTGACCAGGATAGGGAGGAAAGTTTCCTCCAGACCATTACACCCATGGTAACTGCTAATCGACCTACCACAGGGTGTATATTGCATGTACTCGGTGGGTTTTGGTGGCATTGGGAATCGAATCACTCGCTTTCGGACAGAGGGCCAATGCCCTAATCACTAGACAACCATGGTCTCTCTCAAATGTGTAGTTAATTACGGTTATCATATAGTGTTTACAAATAATATTTTGAATTTAAATAATATATTATTTTTTAACAATGCGTTATGTATTTATCATTTTTTTCATCTGACATTCAAACCTGAAAATAGATGCAGAAACTGGCTTTGTTTTGGTAATTAAAAGTGGCTTTTAATTTAATCATAAAATTACCAATCCATTTACATATACATCCAAATTTTTTTACCTATATTATTCCAAACATTTAAGCATTACTAACAGCATTGTTAAATACCCGATATTCATAATTTTCGTAATTTACATTTTTACAATATTATTGATTTACATTAACTAATCAACGTAAACGATATTTATAATTACGATATTCATAATTTACATTAAAAGTAATAAAATAACAAGAGTGCCGTAATAAAAATAAATCTACTGGCTGGAAAAATAATTTATATCAAAAATACTTTAGAATAAAAAAGAAGAAAAAATCCCGGTGGCTTAGTGGCAGCGTTTCACGCTCCCATGACACAGGTTGGGCAAGGTTGACTCAGTCTTTCATCCCTTCAGTGGGTCGATTAACTGAGTACCAAGCATGCTTGGGAACTAAACACTGGGGATCTTACGTTAGGCTGACCACCTAACTGGGACATATGCTCCGCACCCCAGGGTTTGGTTTGTTTGTCGCTCAACGGTCATTTTTTGCACATGAGGGCTAATTAGACCGGGACCTACGGTTTAAAGTGGATTCCGAACCACTACAAACATCCATGCCCAAGGTGGAATTCGAACCCACGAACTGTTAAACCGAAGGCAAGAGCGCTAACCATTCGGCTGCCAGCTCGGCCAGGACCCCAGGGCCCTCGGTCATGAAAACCGTTATGGGCACTGTAGGCCTTGGCCCACATGGGCTGTCGTGCCATGGAGTTTAGTTTAGTTTTAGAAAAGAAGAAAAGTTATGTTATTAGGTCGGCGCATTTTGAGAGCTTCGGAAACCTGTTGACTCATTCCTTCACCGGACCTTCAGGATCTGGGACTCAATGCTTCGATTAATGTCTGACGATTTATGATTGATTTTTCCAATAATTCTATAATGATTTTAACAAAAACACCGACATTTATTGTAACAAATGGAGAGCTATTTGTTGCTCCCTCGCTGGCTGAAGACCTTTCTCTAGCCGTGCGCATGAGCAACCGCTCTGGTAACAGTGAAAGTGGCGCCACTCCACTCATCTTATAGGAGTCAGTGTCATCTTCAGCAGTCTGAGATCCCACAGGATTCGATTATTTCAATTCTGTGATTTTGCGGTCTCTGGGATCCAATAGAACATCAGACTTGAATAATGAGCAGTTTCTCTTGCAGCAGGGGATTCAAGCTTTCACCTCGGCATTTTTCGTAACTGGTGCTGCCCTCGCTCTTTCTGGAATCGGTTTTCCACGAGTCCTGCGCTAGGGCAGTCTACATCGTAGATTATGGAGAATAATAAAGGATGCAATTTTTCGGGAGAATGAAACATAAAAAGGAACTTCCAGCCAAGGAAAAAGGTCATTTAGTTAAATAAAAAATATCCAGCCAGTGAATACAACCCAAAGCATAGGTCTAAGTTCGATCCTTGGGCTGGGGGAAGTCGACTCATCCTTTGAGTGGGCGAGCTTGGGAACTTAACACTGGGGGTTTCTCGCTAGCCTGAACCCCTAACTGGGACATATGTTCCTCACTCCTAAGCCCTCTGTCAAAAAATGGCACTGTATTACGGGCACTGCAGACCTTGGCTCGCATATGGGTGGTCGCGCCACAGGTTTTTTCATCCTATAAACCTAACTTTGGAGGCAGAGGCCAAGACGATGATGCTATTTCAGGCCACCACTGATCAATAATATCGTTACTACTTACTCATGGATGTTTTCATTATGGATAATGTAATTAATTAAAATTATTTATCAATAAAGCCTCTAAGATCAATCCAATGGTACGACCAACCTGTTGCCAAAGGGCACAGGGGTATTACCAGGAAAATTCAAGATCCTACTTTCCTGATGCCTTCGGACATCATGGAAAAGTCAAACATATTTGAAAAGACATTCGAAATAGTTTTTCCAACTAAAGACGAATGGGATAACAACATGTTCAAAACTAAAACAGGAGATCTAATCTGGTACACAGATGGATCACTGAAAAACAGCCTCTCAGGTCTGGGAGTATGTGACGTGTCACCAAGAACCAGCCTATCTGTAAGCCTTGGGCGATACGCTACGGTCTTCCAGGCAGAAGATTTGGCCATAATCCACTGTCTGCGACTAAATATGAGGAAGGGCTACCACGGTAAGCGTATTCTCATTTTTAGTGACAGTCAAGCAGCTTTAAAAGCGCTCAGTTCTTTCAAAATCAAATCTAAAATGATTTTGGAAAGTAGAAACTTTCTTACAGAACTGGCAACTAGAAACAAGGTGATCCTTGTATGGGTGCCAGGGCACAAAGGTATCGAAGGTAATGAAAGGGCTGATGAACTTGCTAAACAAGGATCGTCTTTTTTTCCATCGGTGCAGAACCTTTTTGTGGGATCAATTTGAAGACTGCTAAAACCAATGTTCTAAGATGGGAAAAACGGAAGATGTATGAAGCTTGGCTCAACACTTCTGGTCAAACCCACGCTAAAAGTATGATCCGTGGATCATCAGCAAGGATTGCCTCTGAAATTCTAAGATTCTCTAGGCAGAAGATACGTTTAATCGCAGGCTTCATAACTGGGCACTAATATTTCAGAAACACCTCCATAAAATGGGACAGCAAGACCCTATCTGCAGGAAATGTCATACGCAAGAGGAAACGGCCAAGCCTATCATTTACGAATGCGAGGCTCTTGCCCTCCCTAGATTAACTTCTTTAGGCATCATCCATACTAGAGAGTTACACCTAGACTCCATGAAAGGGTTATCGGACTTTATGAATAAAGTGGGTGACCCGAGCAACTGGAACAAGGAAACATTGGGTTTGGAGTGAATAGTACAAAATGCTGATAAAAGCAGAGGTGTCCAATATAATACAAACCCAACTCTAAGAAGAAGAAGATCATTCCACTTGCTTTGCACATGAGAGAGGTGAAACAGTAACAATGTGACAGGTATTACACGTGCAAGAAATAAAATTGACGTGAAACCATAGGGTCATAGTGTGATCTAATGGGCAAAGAAATGATTCTCGTAACAGGAGACAGTGGTTTCTATACCTGATTTACACTATTATCCAACGTTCTATCCAATAGGACACCTAATTTACATTATTACCTAACGTTCTATCCAAAAGCACACCTGATTTAGCCGATTATCCAATGTACTATTCAATAGAACAGTTTCAGGTTATGACGATTCTTACTTCAGCACCATTCATAGGTCATCAGACTGCGAGTCAATGAGCCAGATTAGGTGACCCAAACAAATGGAACAGAAGGTTCTTTGGGCCTAGGAGTGTTTGGGTAAACAAAAATGCCTAACTCTTGTGGAAAATCCAACGAATAAGAAAGAAGAAAAGATAATGATATTACAAGGTAGGATCTAGTTTGTTTTTTCTCTGAAGTCTTTCCACTGACGTCTACAGTTTAAACTGTATTCTATGAAACTTATACGCAATTATTGACACACGAGTCGGGAGTCAAACCCACAACCTGTTGAACTGAAGACCAGAGGGCTAAGCTTCAGGTCATCAGCACTATTCATCACCTCAATAATAGACACTGATTTTATTAGATAGAAATATTCCACTTACGAGTGAAAATTTTTAAGAAAAAGTCTGACTATCCGCCTACTGAATTGCAATATTTCCATGAATTTAACAATTTAATACAATATGAGCATGGAAATGAACAATGAGCAATGATATGAACATGGAAATACACCATTATTTTGATATTAAAGCAAAGATAACTCTATATTAATGTTTAAGAAAAGATCTTTGTTGTGTAAAGAATACTTTTTTGTTGCTTTTGTAAAGGAATCACAGTTAAGAACGGGCATTATTTGCTTATGCAAAGATCATTATTAAGAAACAAAACTGTTAATGTTTAAATAGACATCATAATTTTAATGTTTAAAAGAGAATCATCCATTAGGAAGAAGATTATTTTGATGTTTAAGAAAACATAATTAATGGTGATGTACATTATTTTTAGTGTCTACAAGCATTATTAAAGAATAATATTATAATTTTATCTTTGGAAAAAAACATTAAGGAAGAATATTATTTTTAATTTTTTGTTTGATGAAGCACTTAACTGATAATCTATAATGATGAAATTATTAGTAAAATAAAAATTCCTAATTTAGTTTCAGTAAAATAGCAGAGATAAGAAAGAATATTGGAGCAATAAATTGTCAATTTTCATGATTAATAAACTGAAAATTACCTTTTTCTTGGCATAATTCATGCTTCAAACATTTAACTAATTTGTTTTCCGTTTCTTCGCAGTCCACATTTGCTGCCAACAACAGCCAAATAAAGCAGAACTGCAAATCTCGCAACAATTCCATTAAGAATGAAAAATTTTCGAATCTGTTCCTCCGTTGACCAATATGTGTTAAGTAAATCAGAAAAGCGAACTGTAAATTCATCTTAATATGCGACGTAATTTATTGGCTAATTACCACGTGATCTTAAAATTCGCCAATTTATAATGTGAAATGAAGCCACCAGAAATTTTAACGCCAACTTTGGAGGAAAAAAAAAAGCAAAATGACTACATACCAGTCAGACTGAAAACTGAATTTGCAATATTTTAATACTGTACGATTTAGAAATCAGGGTACCGACATAGTAATTTAGAATAAAATGATTAATGGACCATAATTATCATGTGTAGTTAATAGAAAATGTTAATCCAGAGATATAATAGAATATTTTAAAACAGATTTTTAAATAATTGTTCTTAATGAACGAAAAGTACCGCTTGTCGGAAAAGTAATTCGTTGGAAGAATTTATCGCCAAATTGGTTTGCCGAAAGTTTACTTTTCTACCCATTAAAATTGCTCTCGCATAAAATTTACTTTGTCACGCAAGATTATTTAGTTTTGATGCATTATTCCTAGTTAAATATTTAACACTCTGAAAGGAATTACATATGAAGAGGAGAGGAAATATGAAAACAAACAGAACGGCAGGCAATGTTCTTCTCTATTCTTCGATTTTCACACCTAATTCGATGTGTTGAGATTTACAAATATTGGCATCACATTGAATGAACTATTCACAAAGAAACATGAATCAAGTATTTGAATTGAAATGAACTGAATAAATATTGTTGATTGTTAAATATACACTGTGATAGCGTCGACGCATAATATCTTTCGATACTTATAATAAAAATGTGTTGAAAAGGAAGTGAAACAAAAGTAGAGAAACACAACATATATGGGCGATTTTTTATTTTAAATAACATGAGATTTTAGGGGAAATTCTATCGTAAATAAAGGGTGTTTTTTTACAGTGTGGAATATATTAGCAAGTTAGAGGAAAATGTAAATTTGATTAAAGAGTATAAAATCCTCATTAAATTCAGTCTTAAAGATTTGTTACTTTGAAATTCTATGTAATCAGTACCATTTTTAAAATAAATTGTAATTGTTTTCATTAATTTCCTTAAATGTAACAAATTTCAATTACACTTAATTATTTGTAATCACACATCTCAAGACTTGTATTTTTTTTAATATTTAAAAATATTGCATTGAAAATTTAAATAGAATATTCCAATTTTATTAAATTTATGCAATTTAAAAACTTAGTTTAAATGCGCCATACTGGAAGACAGTAAGAAAGATAAAAAAAAAAAAAAAAAACTGTAGGTAAATATTACTACAGTAACATATTCAGTTAGCTCAGAAATATTACTTTTGACAGGAAAATTAACAGAAAACAATGTATAAGAGGAAAACACATATAGAGATCAACAGTTGCTCTGCATCTTATTCTGCAAAAATAATTTTAGACTCTTTTTTCAAGCATTTGTTTCATCATTAAAAAAATGATTACTTAATCAGCAAATTAATGATTAAACTTCTTGAAGATGAGTTAAACCAAATAATATAAATGAAATACGTATTTTTTCATTTATTCTTCCTTACATGATACCATCGTCATTTAAATTGCTACTCTCTTATTGCCAAAAAATTTCTTTTATTTGGAAAGAAATATTAATATAGCATTTTTTCAACTGTAATTCACAGTTAGAAAAATTATAATATTGTATATATATATATATACATATATATATATATAATATATATATATATATCTATATATATACATATATATATATATATACATATAAATATATATTCTTCACAGAGAATATAAAGTATTTATATTACATTAGATTCAACAAAACTTTAAATTGTTGTTACATATCCCTCAGGGTGTAGGAAAGCCTACACCTGGTCCCCAGGGGGGCCCGACGCGACAGGTCAAATTCCGCTCATGCCATGGCTGCCTCCGGGAGACGCCAAGACATCAATCAGGGGAGCGGCACTGGCAGAGGGGGGAACAGGAGAGATAATCCTCTCCCCGTTCAAGAGCCTCAAACATTTTAAGTGCCCTCTCCAGATAATTGCTTTCCACCCCGAAGAAATGTGTGGGGCGGGGGATCGCAGGTGTTTCAGAGGGAGATCTCCGCATGGCACCGGGGGGAGAGCAGCTTCCTCAGAAATGCGGGGACGGGGAAAAGTCGGCTGGAAGTGGTTGAAGAAGCTACTTTTGCTGATGTTACATTTTTTCGTCTCTTTATTTTATTTTATGTTTTAAATAATTCCTACGAATGACTCTGGGTCTTCTTGTAGGGATGGCGGCCTGAAGAGGCAGATTTGGGGGTGAATAACATCATTTCAATTATTTATCGGAGCGAGCATATCCGCTATCTCGTTGCCATGCACCCCAACAAGCGATGGAATCCACTCAATTCACACAGGTGTTTTCAGCGCAATATCGCAAAGAAGCTACAAAATAGCCTGGTCTGGGATCAGTGGCGTAGTGAGGGGGGGGGGCAAGGGGGTCTATCGTGCCCCGGGCGCCGCTTTGAGAGGGGCGCCAAATAGTAGTTACGAAAATATTTTTCGGAAAAATTTTATTTCTTTTTAGTTGAAATATCCATTTTATTCGGAGAAATACATTTTTAATTTAATAATTATTTTCTCCTGTTGAAGAGCTTGCCATAAATAAAAATGTTCCTATTTTTATATTTCCATATTAATAAGTTAGTATAGTTTAGCTTGTATTAAAAAGTGTATTCTTTTAATCGTGTTTTCCATTATGTTTTGTCACAGTTTTTTTATACTTTGCTCAAGATGTGTGGTGCTTTATCATTATTTTGTAGAGTAAATCTTGTACATGTAATGATGGAAATATGTTGAATTTTTTCTGATAAAAATTCTGAAATATAAATTATATTGGTTAGTTTCCTTTTCTTGCATTTGAGATGTTTTTAGTTTCAATTTATTTACCAAATATTATGTGTTGATGTTATATCTCTAGATTTACGAATCAATAATTTAAGGAGATTCCAAAAAGGTAAGCTCATAATCTAATCTGTGTAACTGATTTGACTTAGTGTGAATGCAGCAAGATTCACCATGTTATTTAGAGTTCTAATTTTTTACAAGGTGTCTAAATCAAGTTGCATACCTATGAATAATTGTAACATTGATTAAGCAAATAAGTCTTTTCTACTAAAAAAAATGAATAATAAAAATAACAAGATATCTAATGAATATTGCATCGATTGACAAATACATCATTAGGAACTCACAAGATGTTATTTATCATTTAGGAATTCAAAAATTTTGTAGAAACTTTGATACTCTAAAATATTATTTGACTTGATATTCATTTTTTATAATTATTATGAAACATTTTATTTAATAAACAATATTTTCTCTAATAAATAAAAAATGGGAAGTTTTAATCTCATTTTGACTAAAATAAAATTTAAATAAAGATCGCTCTCTTAAAAGAAAATTTTATAAAACTGAAATATTATTAATAAAAACTTCTCAAATTATAATTAAAACACAAGTGAAAGTTTTTCTTTAAAGGTTCTTAAAATTTGCATATTTTAATAATCAATGAAAAAGGTATAAAAGCTACAAAAAATTTCATTTCAAATAAAATGAATGGATGGATGTAAAGTATTTCATATCTCAATTTTTAATAATTTATTTTTATAATCACAACTTTTATTATAAATATATAAGTTACGCCATATTCTAATCACTGAAATTTCGAATAGACAACAAGTATATGATAATGGAATTATAGTTACAAAAGAATTTTTTGTCAGGTAAATAAACTACATCTCAGAGTTTATACTTTTTTGCGGAGCTTCTAAATTATAAGTTTCTTAAGCTAGCATGACTGTGTTCAGTAAAATCCGAGAAAAATAAAAAAAATATTTAAATTCATTATTATATATACATTTGTGATATCGTTTAGGGCTCAGTGAAGCTAAATCTGGATGATATGGTGAATCTGTAGAAAATTTCATTTTAAAGAATAATACTCATTATAAATAATTAATGTAGCTTAACAAATTCTAGTGATTTTGATTTTAAATATTTGCACTTGCTGATTAAATTAACTTCACTTGAGCCCCGCCCTTATCAAACAAAGAAGGGACCCGACAAGGAGGAAAATCTATAAATATTAAAAGAATTAAATTACTAGAAGTTATTGATTTTTATATCCATTTCATTTACTAAAAATCATTAAATGTATCAGAAAAATAAGGAATATAAAACGTAACTCAAAGATGTTATTGAGACTTCTGGGAGAAATTCTTGTACATCGCCCTCGAGAAAAAGAAAAGCTGTTTTTACCTCAAGCTTTGTTGTAACCTCTTATTAGTCTACTGGTGCGTTATACTCGTGAAAAAATTCGCGTTGAAATGTATTTCTGATTAGCGGTCCTCTTTGTCCAAAAATGTTTGTGCTCAGCAACAGATCGACCCCCAACAGAAGAGAATTCCTTTTTCAAAATAACATTGCAATATTTAATAAAAAATACGATATAACGCTGGAAATGGAAAAGTAATTACCTCCAAATGCTAGGAAAATTCATAATTTCCTTTTATTTTAACTATTTACCAGGTTAGAATATCATCATTTCTCACTCACAAATTTTCGTCTTTAGTGTTATTTCGTTAAAAGCTTCGTTAGAAATGTTGACTTTTGAGTAAATTTTATATATATTTTCTGCCTACAACTCTATTCTTTACATTTTTCTTATTTAGAAGATTTTTTGACCATTACGAATATTTATTAACAAACATGTATAGTTTTGAAATTTAAAATCAAATTGCTTATTTAAAACTATTTATTTGAAATCAGAATATTTAAAATTTAAAGATTTTCGAAAATAATTTTTATCGGACTTATAATTTTGTCACCTTTATATTAATACATTATGTTGAAATATTCTTTTTTGCAAAGCTAAATGATCAAAAGTATTAAAAATATGTACACATAAAATGTTTCTTGATAATTAATCTTTTACTAACTTTATATTTCAGTTTATATAAGGAAAGCATGTTTAGCTTAGAAATCATTTTAAAGGAATATAATGAAATAAGGCAAAATTATTATGCTCTGTAAAAAGCTACAGATTTTGGAATGTTATAAAGTGATTCGTAAAATGATTCAGAATAAAAAATAAGTTCTTTTTTAATAAGAATTTGCTCTTATTTCAATTAAGAAATATATATTAAAATTATAGGAGTCTTATTAAACATATTAAAAATAAGTTGAAAATTTTCAGAGACATGTTCTCAAAATAAAATCATAAGATGTGTTACGGTAAAAGTGACTAATCGGGCAATTATATATAATAACCAACTATTGTACGCAGTCCCCACTAAACATGTGATAAATTATTGAAATATACGGATAATGTCGTAAATATGTGTATAATCCCCAATTCGTGATAGGAAATGTCATAAATTCCGATTACTTTGTAGAAAAATTATATTTTAATTTCAAAGAATAAGTATTTTTTAAGCTATATTAAATAGTTCGTCCAGAAGAGTTTGAAGAACATCATGATGACATAGAATAAAACATACAATAATCTCTCTCAGTTTAAGAATTTAAATAATTGTGATTTTTTTTTGCATGTTCATTTCAGTAGATATTATAAGACCGATATATTAGATAATATATTATAAGTTATATATATCTGACTAAAAGGTATTGAAATATACAAAACGCGATCAAAATTACTGAAAGTAAATTAAAGTCTAGGTTGTTATTTCAGTAAATAATTAACCTTTTTTTAAACAATACAGAACTTTAATTTGAATACTAATTAGTTCTTAGAGATACTTTTAATATTTTGTTAATTAAAAGATCTATGAATTTAGATTATTAGAATTTATGAAAACATTTCCATATCAAAACAATGTAAAACTATATTCTAAAAAATAATTTATATTTGCTTTAAATTTACATACATTAGGCTGCTATAGCACTTAGAATTACAGTTTTCCAGATTTTTTACATTTGGACTTATCAAATTTGTACTTTGTCTCGAAACACATGGTTAATATCATTGAATCTCAGAAAAATGTTTTTCTAACACAATCTTTGACTAAATCTTAATTTCCGTACGTTTCATTTCTACTGATGCATTTCTGTATCATATTGTAGTTAAGATTTTTTTACTAGATTTTTTTTATCTTAAATTTATAAAAGTAAAACCTGAGCCTTTAAAATTATCTATATTTAAGGTTATTTTAAAGTAGATACTTTTCTGCTGTTATTTGCATTATACTCTTTATTACATGTTTATTCTATATATTATATTACTATTTTTTGAGATGGGGCGCCAAAATTGGTATCGTACCCGGGCGCCAATTGTGCTCCCTACGCCACTGCATGGGATATCAAATATACTTGGCTTGTCTTTAAAATACTGTACAGCTCTCTTGCTATCCGTAAAAATCCAAATGATATTGTTGTCAGTGGACAATCGTTACACATTTAAGTGTTTTATCAAACTGGAAAGAATTAACGGCATAGATTTCTTAATTAAGATACTTAAATTTCAATTTGAAAAATTTGTTTCCGTTTAAAAAAGTAATGTTAAATTTAATCAGAATATTTTATCTTGACAAAATAATATATATATATATATATATATATATATTATTATACTAATTAGTTCTTAGATATTATATATATACATATATATATATATATATATATATATATATATATATATATATATATATATATATATATATATATATATATATATTCGTTTTTTATATCCTGTAATTTGTACCTTTTCATTGTATATACGGCCCTTTTTAACAAATGCATGTTACACCACACCTGTTGTGGAATTCCAAAATGAGCACTACCAAATATGGTAAAGGAGTTTCGAACTGACCAATGATGTCGTCTCGCAACACCCGGAGAGAGCTCAGCCCCCCTCGGCACCAGTCAGCTGTATTCTGCTGAGGGGGGGGGCTAAGCTCTCTGGGGGCTTTCTTTTGTTTGAGCTCTCCTGAGGAGCGGACATGCCACAGCTGTCTCATACAAAGACATTCCTCTAGTCCCGTGGCCGGCCTTACCTTGGCTAGGGGGTGTCCTTGGGGGGAATAGGAGTAAATCGGGAACACCGCCTATTCCATACTTCGCCTATATTCTGGTAGGGTCACTCAAGGCGTGAGGGCGGTTCTACGGTAACCCAGTAGGGGTGGGAACTTTTTACTTTTCTTGTACTTGGTACGTACTGAGTACAGTTACTTTTAAAGTAACAAGTATTTTACCGATTATTACATTTTGTACTTGTTACAATTTATTTTGTACTGCCATCTATCGGATTAAAATATAGTTACACAGTTTCTTAACTTTCATAAATAAGTTGAATAAAAACTAAATTAATAATAAATAAACTAATAATTAAATCTTTAATATTTTATAATATTTCATAAAATTAATTATAATTAATAATAATTTAAATCTTTATAATTTATAAATAAGTATTCCCTTAAATATTAATAAAAATAGCTTATGTCATAATCTATAAAAAATAATTATTATTTATGCAACATTTCCTGTAATACTTTAATTTCTAGTACAAGGCAAAGAAATATAAGCTATTTCATTACAAACCGTTTTTCTGTGAAATATTTTGAACTTATAAATTTTCTTAAACATATTTCATTCAATATAAAAATTATAACCTTTTGTTATTTATATTTGCTTTCAGAATATATATCTATTATAAGTAAATTTTCAAATTACTCAATTGTTATTTTCAAAGATTTCCAATGTTAAATAAAATATAAAATTAGAAGAGGTAATATAATTTCTATTTTTCAACCTAATCAGTTTAATTTTTTGTTTGAATTTAGTAGCTTTTTCCAATTACATAAATGAATTTTTTTTAATTAACTATTAAATAGTGTGCGAAGAAATGTAAGTTGGGAGGTTTAATCAATTACAAAGAGATTTTATTTTGAGTTTGCTTAGAAAAATACAGCAGTTAATCAAAAAAATCAACTTAAGTTAAATTTCTTTTATTTTTCTGTTATCAAACATTAATGAGATAATCATAGTAAAAATTGTTGATATATAAAAGATAGTAATTTTTCTTTTAAAAGACGTTTATATTTTGATGTAGTATATAAACCAGATTTTTCTAAAATAAAAATTGCACATTAACTCACATATCTTGTTTCAGTTTCCTGAATCATAAGCAATTTATAAATAAATAAAGTAGCTTTTCAATTGAAACTGTATTAAATGTTTAAGTAAATATGATCATTTTATATTAGAGTAACTTTGATAGCTGCATAAAAATTCATTAAATATAAAAAAATTATAAAACAAATTTACCAACAATCTAAATATTATAATGTTTTAATGTAAAATACTGAATAATGTAATGTTTAATACAAAATGGAGGAGCAGATAGAAATACATAAATTTTATTTAAATCAATCCATAATTTAAGAAATAAAAAGACGGTATCACATGATTGTATAAATAAAGATAAAATAGAAATTAACTAAATTAAAGCTTTTTTTCATTTCGAAACTTTGAACTGAAATGAATAAACTATTTTTAATAGGCTTAAATTAACATTCTCATTATAAGAATAAAAATTAATTGTATGATAAAAAAAAATTAAAGAAGGATTTTTTTAAAAGTGAAACTGAAATATGGTTGAATGAAAAATATAAACATATTTATTTATCAAATCATAATAAAAAATATACATAATAATAAAAGTAACAATAGAAATATATAAACAGATTTAATTTAAGCCTTTTTTTAATTTAAGAATCCTGACCTAATTTAAGGTTCAAATAAAAAGATGTTATATAAGTTAATAAAATAAAATTAAATTAAAAAAATAATAACGAAAATAAAAGTCAAAAATTGTTAAATACATAACAAGAATATCAGGCTTTTCTTATATTTTTTAAAAAAATGTGATATACTTGAAAAAGAACGATAATCGCTGAATAAATGTGCCACGATTATTGATTCTCTCAACTCATTTATTTTATTTACCGAAACGAAACAAACGTACATGCTTATTTTATTTCGTAGTAGAAATTCATAATGTCTCCCTCTTCAACCCAAACAGATCTTCCAATTCCCAAGTATCCCTCTTCTATTTTCCAGCTAAACCAACTGTCATTTCCCTTCTACTTATATATATATATATATATATATATATATATATATATATATATATATATATATATATATATATATATATATATATATATATATATATATATATATATATATATATATATATATATATATATAAGTAGTATGTGGGGGGGGGGCTTGAGGATACTCTAAAAATACAATATTTTTTGCAAAATAAGATCTACTTTGCAATTTTTATAGCTTTTTTTTAAAAATTTAATTACAAAAAAGAGTGTTTTTCATTAAAAAATGACGTTATTTTCACTAAAATGTGCAGTATTTTTAGTGTTTTTATGACCTTCCATTGATATATACGATCTTTGATACATATGATAAATGTGACCTTCCATTGGAAAAATGATCACTAAAAATGCATTATTTTTATGTTTTTAAGCTGTTTTTTTGATAAAAATTGAATTTTTTAAGTTGTTTTATGATAAAAAAATTTGTGTTTTTTTATTCTTAAAATTTAAACGAAATGTATGTATTTTGATAAGAAATGCGACATTTTTGTAAGTTTATTGAAAAGGTAAGATAAAAGCCATCGTATGTGTTTTTTTAACAATATAAAAAATTACTTTTTAAACAATTTTTACCTAGATACAACAGGTTTATTCGTCTATAAACTTTATTAAAATTTTCATTTTCATCATTACGAACAATCATTAACTTTTTGTAAATTTCTTATTATAAATTCAGGAGATAAACTCTTGGTATGCAAAAATATTATTCCAATCTACATTTTTTCTATTGTTCCTTCTGACATTTTATTTTGATATCTTGGTACAAATGACATATTTAATTTGTTGACATTTTCGGTTATAAAAGAATCACTCAGAGATTGAAACTTTGACACATGGGACCAATTAATCTTATCACTCTATTCTTTTATGAATTTCTCAGATAATTTTGGATAGATTGAAATTGTATCCCAATGAACCAGATCTTCATTTGGTATTAAAAATGCCTCAGAAAGAGGTCGATATTCATTAATATATTCCCAATCAACCTTATCTTTAAATTCCATTATAAAAGGTTCAGATAACTTTTGATATTTTGAAATTAATTTCCAATCTACAATATATCTCGAAAATTACTAATTAAATCCTCAGTAAGAGGGTTTTTAGCTACTTTTATCCAATCAATTGGTGTCATTTATTTAGATTAAAAAAGTCAATTCTTTCTATTGAATTGTTTTGATTATTCCTGGTAAAATTTCTAATTTTAATTCATCTGGAGATAAGTTTTTTTCAATTGACATATTTTGATATCTAAATACTTTATAAATACATTTTAAAGAAAGTCTATTTATTCCATATGTAAGAATGTTTTAATTTATTTAATTGTCCATCACTCAAAATTGATAATTTAATAGGGTCGTTTCTTTTACCATATGTAAATCATGTAACTGAATCGGTTTCAGTTGTTAAAGTCTAGTAAATATAAATTCCTCTACAATTTGTAATTGTATTAAAGGACTATGTGTACGAAATTCAGATTTAAATTTTTTTTTATTTTTCTTATGCATAATAGATATCAGTTTTAAATCGGGTTCTCATAGTTTAGAGCTCATTAAATTGAATTCTACAGCTCTAAAACCTCCTGTACGATATGCTGCATATTTCTCTTTAATAATAGCATAAAAATTTTGAGAATAGACATGTTCTTTTGTTGCGACATCTCTATTTATCACAGGATTTGCAACGTTTGTAAGTACTACATTAATTATACACACCATTTTTAATTAAAGAAGATACATATAATCCATCATTTTATTTCGCATTAATATATCATCATTCTTTTTATTATGAATGAGTGTTTTTCTGTCCACATATAATATCGATTACTAACATTGTATTTATCAATAGGAGTTGGAATATTAATTATTTTTTTTGTTTTTAGCATCAAATAAATTTTTTTTAAAACAAAAGCATGCTTTTCAAAGTAATGTTTATTAACAGCATTTTTTTCGTTTACCGGATCTTTTATATTGCCAATTATTCGATCTTTTGCATCAAAACCACCTTGAGCTGAATGTATTAAACTCTTTTGTTCTAATTCTTGAACAATTTTATTCACATAATTCATTTTGGATGTATCATGTGAATCTTTAGGGTCTGAAACTCTTATATGCTTAGCATTATGATAATCAGATTCATAATTAATAAGAGAATAAATTTATAACGTCTTGTTTAGAATGTTCATGAATTATATCCACAGATGATTTTGTAGCAGAATCAGTTAATTCTAAAGGTTCATTTACATTTCTTAAATTCTTTTTTTCTATAACGCAATTTGCATCGTTTGTGAATTTAAATCCTACACGTGGAGGACCTTTTACTTCATCATCAAACAAAGGATAATAAGCTGTCATTTATTAATGTAATAAAATCATTATAATTTCAATGATTTAACCATAGTTATTTCTTCAGATTGCATATTCAGAAAGCATTTGTTTCGTTCTTTCAAAATGAAGTAGAAAAAGTAATTTTGGTAGTATTATTTTTTAACCCCCAATTGAATTCAATCATTAAATTATTCAGGTTTGTATAATTTTCATGGTTTTCTAGATTAAACAAATTATAGGATATTAAAATTTGAATAATCTATCATGCAACCTGTTTCCGCATTATATTGTTCATTGCTGCTTCTAAAAGAGCTGTATATATTCGATTATAATGCTTTTTATTAAAATTCATGAAATAACTTACTGTTGGAACTTTTATGTTATTAATAATTAACCAGCATTCTGTCATATCCAAGTTATCAAACATCATATTGTTTTGGTTCATATTTTCATTTCTTTCATCATACTGAGGAATGACGTTTAAACTCAAAACTTCATCATATGTTACAGGAATATTATAAGATACGCTAGAATTTTTATGAAATAAATTTGATTTGATAATATTATGATGATCCCAATTTATTTCTATAGGAGTATCAGATAATTTTAGTTGATTGAGCAGCTGAATTTTTAAATCTAACATATGGTAACCAGAGAGATAGGTCTTCAACAACTGCTTTGAAATCAAGATTTTGTAGATATTTGTATATAACTTATTTTTACTATATATTCTTTTGAATTTCTATTTCAATTTGAAATCCTGTAAGCACTATCTTATATTCTCTGAAAAAGTCAAATTTATATTTTAAAGGTATCCATATTTTTACAGTTTGACTACCTTTAGTGAATTCCCATCTTTTTGCAAATCCTTCATTATATTTTTCATTCATTTTAATGTTATTGTAAAAATCAGTAATTTTAGTTGCATCGACCAAAGTTCCATTACATTTGAAATTTATCTGCTCGAATTAATTAAACGACCACCATTTACAAAAGTAATATTTTCATTATTTATATTGCTTCCATCACGTTTTACAAATTTAATTTCTTGTTGGAGATAACCTTCAGAATATGATATATTAGCATTTGTATCATTTATAAAGAAGTTATATGTAGTATTTTCTTAGGGATATTTTCATCTCTATTCTCCTGTTTAATTTCTCTATAATCAAAGCCTTCAACTTCGTTATTATAATAATAACTGGTATCACTCAAATCATTAATTTTGTTCATTTATTTAGGATAAAAAATTTTCAATCCTGCACCATGTTTTTTCTTTTTTGATAAAATCTCATTTAATTTTTTCTCTTATGAAATCTTTATATTTTTCTTCTATAATAGGTTTGGCTTTTTTTTCTATAGCATCAGAACAGAAACCTATTCCTACTATTTTTTAAATCTTTCTGTACAATCTGTGTTTGTTCATTTATTTAGCTATAAATCTTTACTGTACTTCTTGTCTATTTAAACGAATTAGTTCAATTCTATGATTTGTAATTTTCATTCTAATTCTATGTATGGAATCAGATTTAACTGGAAAAAATATAGGTTTATCAAATTCTTTAGAATATAAATTTCCAGGAGGATTTGTAGCTGTAAATGAGTAAATCAAATCAGAGTGAAAGTGATTTATATAAGCACCATTTACTATATCACAATGAATAAAATATTATCATTTCCATTAGCTATATCTGCTATACATTTACCTTCTGGTTCTGTATCTTCATATATTTTTGCTTCATATCCTAAAATTTTGTACAATTCACTTTTGGATAAATCAAAGTTAGAATATTCTTTTAACTTAATTGCAAATCTTTCTTTTATAATTCCAAATGATATTGGAGGATCATTTCCAAAGTATTTAATCATATAACGATTCAAACCTTTTATACTATAATGACCATTCGGAATAGTAAAATCTATCCATTTCTTACCACCAAAACATAAAAATTTATTATTTCTGTCTGTGATATTATTCTAGAAAATGACTGAAGAGCTATTTCCTTAAAATTAAAAGGATTAGAATATTCAATTGTAAAATCTTCTGATTTACTAGCAGTTTTAGAATCTAAAATGAAGTAGTACTTCATTTATTTATAAGTAACAATTTTATCATTAGAAATACTAGGTTCTTGAGCTAATGAATATAAGATATCAATAGGGGATTTACCTTAATTTTTTTCAGTCATATTTCATACAATATAAACCACATTTTATAGATGTATGTTGTTGTAAAACAAACAAGAATTATTTCGAATTTCTTTTCTTACAGATTTTAAACAATTTCTATATTTTTAGGAAGAAAATAATTTTTTATTTTTATTATTTCAAATTCATATTCACCAAAGGGATCAAATTATCCTACAAAATCATATATTGGAACATAATAATAATATACCCAGTGAGTTCCACTACCTGTAGATACATCTAAATTAATAATTCCGTTTTCAAATTTTCTTATATTTTTAGGTAGCGTATCTATAGTAACTGTACCACCTCTAAATCCTTTTTCGTTTTTCATATTTTCTTCTATTATTTTGTTGAGTATTCCGAGGGAAGATGAACCCCCTTTCCACAACGACCCAGAAATTTTATCTAATACTTTTTTAGTATCCCATCCTGCAGCACCACTAGCAGCTCCTAAAGATGTTGGAATCAAGATTGGTAAAAATCTTCCAGTTTTTTGTAATTGAGTTTTACTAATTGTAATTCTTTTACCTTTTGCAATTTGATTGATTTGTGTATTAGTAAGATGTAAATCATAATTAGGAGTTTTACTTTTATCTGTTTGTAATAAAACTTCTCCTTTTTTAATATCCAGATTTTAATTTTGAAATTTGAGTGTCACTCAAATTAACTTTTTTGTTACAGAAAAAGTAAAAAAAATTTATAATACTCTTTTACAGTATCATTTTTTAATGTTCCTTCTTTTAAAAGTTTATCTAGCATAACAATTATTTGATTACATAATTTCTTAGATTTAGAGCCTTTGCATATTTTATTTGTAATTCAACTAATTTGCTTATACCACTGCCTATGTATTCATTTCCTGCTTTAAGAGTATTCAATGCTTTTATATCCATTTTTAAACCGTTCATGTTAGAATCGGCTACATTTATTTTATATTGTATGTTTCGTTTTTTCTTCTGACAAGTCTCATAATTTCAATCTTTAGCTAAATTTCCTTTAAGTCTATTACACTCATCTCGTTCAGATTTGCTATTAATTATTTCATCTAACCCTTCATCTTTTTATTTAATAGTTCAGAAGGCAATTCTAATCCTTCATTTTAAAGTAAATCAAAATCTAAATCTTTATTAAAATTCAACCTTATTATACTATCAGCTTTGTCCATTAATTTTCCAGCATATGAAGAATAATCTAATTCCAATTGTTGAGATAATTCATGTTGAGGCAAAAAAGACATAATCTTTTATAAATCTTTTATAGCATATTGAATACTTTCAAGATTTTGTTTTCTGGAATTTCCTGGTCTTGTAAGTTTTTAATTACTGGTTTATGAAATTCTCTTAAAGATTATTCAGTACCTAAATCGGATTCAAGTTTAACTTCATTATTTTTTCTTTTTTCAGATTGTAATTTCATTATTTCTAACTCATTTCTAATCTATTGTTTTAATTTTTTTATTTCTTTCACGTTCAATAATATTCATTTATTTATAAGTAAATTATTTTTCACTGCGAGAAGATTATTTTTCACAACGAGTAGATTCTTTTTTACTCCGAGTAGATATTTTAAAAATAAATAAATGATAAAAATAAAAGATTATACGGAACCTGAAGAATTTAAAGATGAGAAAATCAAAATCCTTCATTACCAAAATATTCTTTTAGATTTTTAATTGTAGGCAGTTCAGAATCAGGAAAAACTAATTTGCTTGTTAATTTAATGTATGATTATTTGAAATTGGATGGTATTTTTGTATATGCTAAGAACATTTACGAACCAAAATGTATTACACTGCAAGAAAATTTTGCAATGTTTGATGACATAAAAAGAGAAGATTTCGTAAATTGTAAGAACATAAAGAGAAAAGAATTATTGTTGGAATTGTTTAATAAATATAAAAAAGAACAAGTATTATTTTCTTCTGATTCCAAAGAATTCATAAAAGTAGATGATTTAGAGCCATGTATGAAAAATTTAAGTTTTTATTTAGTGCCTCTGGTTTATCTGGCTTCGTTTTTCTTCCCTTATCAGCACTGAGTACAACAGCAGGCGTCATTGAAATAATTGAGAAGTCTTTGAAAAGAATGGATATAAGCAAGCTTATACATTTTATAGACAGTTATAAATTTATTGAAATCAAATAATTTGATTGAGCAAGAAGTGTATATGAGATAAGATGAATATATTAATTCACTAGAGAAAAATATATAAAATTAAATGGTTATTAGTATCTTGATAAATAATTTTATATCTAAATAAATGCGTAATAAAAAGAATCGCAAAAATGGAAAAAGCGTTATTAATGTTGTTGTTGTTGCTTATGACACTTGGACAAGCCAAGCTCGCTATGCTTTTTGGCTGTGCGAATTAAGTCTTTCGTTTGGATCAGAGCACCACGAAGGTGAAAGTACGACTTTGCTCTTTGTAAGGTGCCTCTTAATTTTGAATCACGGTCGGGTGACGAGGCCACACCTGAGCTGGCACCCTCCTTTCCACATCCACGCCACACCAGCGGAAGGACTTTGGACGTCACATATTAACGTGGACATGTCCCCAACCCACGGGGCGTTATTAATAAATCTATTAATAATTTACCATTTGAAATGCATCTACCTGGACATTTATTTACGGGACCTGGAACTCAATTACTACATGGAAAAACAAGATTAAATCCAGATTTATCATACAAAGAATGGAACAAACCAATTAACAGAGTTAATGAAATTGCATATAAACATGATATTTGTTATTCATTTTATTGTTTAAAAAGAAAGATACTAAAACAAGAAATGAAATATGTGATACCAATATGTTAAAAGATGAAATTCCAAATCCTACAATTCGTGAAAGTTTAGAAAGAGGAATTGTTAAACCAGTCATTAAAGCTATATATATATATATATATATATACAAAGCTGACCCAGCCACGCGTTGCAGTGGCTGAGTTTTTATAATACATTGAATAAATTTTTTACTAATTCTTGGGTACAATCAAATTAATATTTTCTAAGAAAATTTAAAATAGGTTCATTCATATGAGATTAAAAATAAAACGTTTCGCAAAAATTTAAAAGTAATAGGTAAAGTATCGAAATTTTGAAAATAAGCACAAATCAACATATACTTTCTGAATTTACATTTTATTCATCTTATATTAAATTATAGTTAGTAATCAGTGACTTACTTATAAAATATACTATATAAATTAAAAACATCTAAAAATAAATTGTTATAAATGAGGTAGAATACATTGACATCGAACTATTATTTTTTCAATTTTTAATTGTTAAAACTAAAAAAATTTTCCGCGGTATTATACTGAAATAAAAAAATTAAAAGAATTTATCATTTGAATAAATAAATTAGATCAAAATGTTCTACTGAATAAATTAATAATTATCAAATTATAAAATAAAAATAAAAAAATAAAAGGCTGTCAAGAAATACTTACATGTTTTGGAGGTGGTATGAAAATTAGTAGAGAAAAACAGCAATAAATAAAATTTTATTTTACTATTTATAATATTAAAAAGATTCAAACTGAACACGCACAATAATAACACAATACAAAGTATAATTATGAAAGTGATTCACAAAAAATTGTTATAATATGATTATACATCATGAAAATATATGTAAATCATGAAAATATAATAATAAAAATATATGTAAATTCTATATTTAACCACGCGATTGCGCGCACGTTAATTTTCTCGAAGATGTATAATCTAGAAAAATAAACACGTCGCCATCTGGCGAATACCTGTGCAACTTAGATGCTAAACCGCCATCTATTAGGAACTTACAGAACTAAACAATAAATAAACATTAATGTCGTATAATAAATATTGAAAATAATAATTAAGAGATAAAAACTATTCTATCTTTTAAGTTTGACTATATTATAAATGGTTACAAAATTTTATCAAAATCCGTTCAGTAGTTTCGGAGTTTATCGGGAACATACATCGTGACACGAAATTTATATATATATATATATATATATATATATATATATATATATATATATATATATATATATATATATATATATATATATATATATATATATATATATATATATATATATATATATATTTGGAATGGGTTCACTCACTGACTGTCTTTAAAATGTTAAACTCATACAGATAGTAAAGACATTATAACTGCTACATCCAAAAATGGAAAATCTTTGATGAAAGGAATTTGTGTCAATTGTAATTCAAAGAAATGTAAAAAAAAAAAAAAAAAAAAAAATTTACTCAAAAAGATATTATTGATTTTCTTCAAACTCAAGATGTGTATTCAAGATATAAACCTAGTAATCGAAAATTTAAAAGAAGAATGATTTATGTATCTCATATTGATGATCAATAGTAAGCAGATTTATTATTTATAAAACCTTTTAGTAAATATAACGATGGTATCAATTACATATTAACTATTATAGATATATTTAGTAAATATGCATGGGCTATTCCAATTAAAAGAAAAATAGGTGAAGAGGTATCAAATGGTTTTAAAACGATATTCAAAGAGAGAAAACCATCAAATGTTCTAACCGATTATGGCTTGAAGTTCTTATCTTCTTCAACACAAAAACTGTTTTCAGAAAATAATATTCAGTGGTTTGGTACTAATAATACAGAAATTAAATGCTCGGTAGTTGAACGATTCAATAGAACTTTAAATGTAAAAATAAGAAAAAGTTTAGCTGCTAATAATACAAGATATATAGAAGTATTAGATAAATTAGCTTACAATAATTATAACTCTTATTATAGATCTAATAAAATGACACCTACAGAAATAACTAAAAAAGAAAATAAAAATATTGCATATAATAATTTGTATGTTAAAAAGATTATCAAAAAACCAAAATTTATAGAAGGTGATAAAGTAAGAATTTTAAAATATGAAGAAACGCTTACAAGAGGTTATCATCCTACATTTACAAATAAAATTTTTGTAATATCTGAAATGTTGAAAACAGATCCAATTAAATATAGAATAAGAGATTTAAACAACGAAGAAATTAAAGGCACTTATTATGAGAATGAATTAGATAAATATATTAAAAGAGATGAAATATATCAAATTGAAAAAATAATAAAAAAGAAAGGAAACAAGTTATTAGAGTAAAGAGTGATCTAGAAGAATATAATAGTTGGATAGATAAAAAAGATTTAATTCTAAATTAAGAGATACATGATTTATATACCCCTTGATAATTTTGGGTAAGGAGAATTCTCACCTCCCAAGCATTGATGTTAAAAGATAAAAAAGTCAACAAGGTTTAACCCACCTTGTTGGGACAAGGTTTGGGGGAGAGGGAAAATATTATAAAATCAACTGAGGAGAATTCTTCCAAGTTGGAAAGGATTAACACAAAAAACCAAAAATACAAATTATTTATCTTTTGATGTTTAGTTTTTCTATATCTTTAATGAATTCATAATATTTAATCTATTCTAAATTTGGAATTAGTTTTTCTATATCATTTATAAATTTTTTCTGAATCATATTTCTTAAATGATTAAAGTATGTATCAGTATATTTTATAACATTGTTATCTTTTCTTTCTTTAATTTCATAAATTTTATGGCTGCTGGAATTCAGGGCGCCATAATTTTTGTTAGAGTTTTTACCCAATTCATTTCTTTTACCTCTTATTTCATAAATTATTTCATTTCTGACAATAGTCCGAATTCGGGCTGAAGTCAAAAGCACTTAAAAATACAAATTTAATTTTTATCTTATCTATTATTTTATTTTTATATTTATGAATAAACTCTGATTACTATAATAATCTTTTACTATTTTTATTAACATTAAATTCAGGAGAAATCCAACAACCTATATTAAGTATTAAATCTTCATTCACATATGTACCATTTATGTTATATTTTTCTGATAACCCACCTCTGATTTCGTAAATTAAACTAATTTTTACACGATCTTCTAAATATTCTATTAGTCTTTTTCCTTCTAAGTTTTGATGCCACTTTTTAAATTCTTTTCCTCCTGTTTTTTATAATTTAGTCGCATTAAAATATCCAGTATTTTTTATATATTATCAATTTAAAATATTCAAACAATCCATACCAATAATTATCTTTAATTTCTTCATAACATACGTCCTTTAAAGAAGTCATTTATAGAAATTCATTTTTATAAATACTTTTTTAAAAATAATTCAAGTTATTAGATTCTCTTTTATCATTAATAAATATATACTACAGATTTGTTCATAAAAAGGAGGGGGACGTTTTGTACCCCTCTTTTATAGTTATTATTTTACATTTTTATATTGATTTTTTAAGAGGACACTATTTTATATTTAAATAAATATGTATGAAAAAATATTACAAAATATTACTATTGAATATCAATCTATTTAGATTTAAAATAGAATTAGAATATGATTATTTAAGATATAGAAATCATCACATAGTTGTATTTTTTGGAAGACCAGATTTTAAATTAGATAGTTATGATAATATGAGAATAAGGGAATTACATATAAAAAGAATATTAAAATTACATTATTTTAAGCAATTATTATTTCAAGATATATTTGAAGAGTTTGAAGATAATTGTGATTTGTTAGATGGTTGCGTTTATACGTTAAAAGAATCTTTGCAAATTAAAAAAAAATTATAAGAAAGGAAAAAATTTACATATATTGATATTTTAATTACTTGAAAAAAATATTTAATATTTTTTAAATATATGTAAAAAATATTGATAAATTAAAATTAGTTATTTGAAAAATACATTTAATAAATAAATATTAATATATTTAATAAATAAATTAAGAAAAAAATAGTAAAATGGCCCTTCCTTCGTGGTGGACTTCAACTTAAAATGTTTTTTGGGGTTGCGAGGCCCTAGTGGCCCATACATAGTCCCACCAAGTTTTTACATCTAGGATCCTGATTATTTAATACCTGATTCTACGTAAAAAGAACCTGTATAGAGCATCAACTCCCATTCTAACTTTTTAATTTAGGAAAGCGAGCAAGGAAACGAACTCAGGTACTAATATCCTGAATAACCACTACGCTGCTGAAACCTGAGGGACTCACTTTTTTTGTGTGGGTTTAAGTAATAACTTTATCTCATAAATTTTGTTCTCACAAGTGATGTCTTTCAATGAATAGTGCTGCCATCTATATTATAAAATTAGAAAATATATAAATGGATGATTTTATTCAAGCTGAAAATATATATTACTCCAGTAATTAAGAAAATAATATTTCTGTACCAGATCAGTATTTTATAGTTTTTAAAAATATTTAAAAGAAAGAAATTACTTATGAGAGCTCAGAGGTTGAAAACTGTTATAACATAAATATTCAATCATTTTTGGAACAGAGATATGTAAGTAGGATAAATTTTTTTTTAAACAATTAAAAAGAAAACATAATTTAAATTTCACATTGCAAACCGATTAAATGTTTTACAAATTTTTAGATTTTAATTATTACAAAAAAAGCTACAAAATATTTGTATATCATGAAAAAGATTTGTGAATATTTCGGAAAAGAAAATAACTAAAAAGTTAAAGAAAATAAAAATGAATGGAATGAGTTTTTAGCATTTTTAAAAAATTAGATTTATAGAATGTGGTTTTATAGGTAGTAGATTTTTAAGTAGCCCCTATTTGGGGCTACTTAAAAATCAATATTATTCAGAACTTGATTTTAGAAATATTTCAATTATATAAAAATTAATATATTTTTAACTATTAGAACTTTGTATATTGCCAGAAATATTTCTATTTAAAAAATAAACCATTATAAATCTATATGATTAGTAGAGATTTTAAAATAAAAAAGAATGAAGAAGAATTTTATATGCACATAAAGAAAATAATGACACTTTGTAGCAAATGTTTATCCAAGAGGAATATTCACAACATATGTGATGTGTGAATTTGGAGTTTATTATACAAAATGGCATAAAGCTAGACATATAAAAATCAAATAAACATAAAAGATTATTAGCAGCTCTTATAGCTACTAATGAAGTTTTAAATATTAAATTTCAATGTCTTTAAAAAATTTTTTCTAAAGCCTTTACAAAATACTTTCTAAATAAATTGATAGCTCTAGTTAACAATTTTTAAAATTCAATTTTTGGAAATCCTTTTATAAAATTACTTTCTAATAAACAGAAATAAAAACTCTTCCTTTTTTATTTCTGTAGAATTATAGCGTTTTTTCATTTTGAAAATGCTTTGAGTATTTTAAGTATTGAAAAATTGAAAAATATTATAAAAGATTTAAAAATAAAAAGTAAAAATAAATCTAAGAATAATATTATTAAATCAATAACATCTTATATTAGAAAAACTGGAAATTATAAACAACTATTAACAGATATTAGATTTAGATACTTATGATTATTTAGATCGTAAAAAGAAAATATTTTTTAAACATCCAAAGAAAAGAGAAAGTATTAAAAAATGATTTGATTCATGTAATTTAAAATTTATTAACGATACTAAAGATTTTGAACCCGTGAAAAATAAAAAAAAATTAAAAGAGAAGTAAAACTGAATGAGTTATTTAAACCTGATTATGAAATTGTAGAAATGAAAGGTAAATATATAAAGAAATATATGACTCAGAAAATCTTATAAGATTGTAGAGATTATTAAAATTAAACCTGTACAATATTTTAATATTTTATCAGATTTATATTTAGAAAAGCTATCAGAAATATAAATGGTAAAGTTGATATAATTGTGCATAATCCAAAATTAAGTGCACCTTTTCATCCTAATATGATGTCTACTAAAGATGCTTACGTAGTATATTTACAAACATTAAATAATAAGATAGAGTATAAAGAACTTGATGTAACTGAACGTATTTTTGATTTTAATGTAATTGAACTACCAGAAGGAGGTAGACATAAATCATTAAGAATTTATTCAAAAACAGATCCTTCAAAGAAGAGAAGTATTTGTCAAATAAAAAATAATGATAATATATGTTCAGCTAGATCTATTGTAACTGCTCTAGCTGTTCAAAATCCAAAATTATTATGTGATAAATTAAATCAAAAACTAACAAAAAATGATATAGCATATATTCGAAAAGGTCGTTTACTACAAAAAACATAAGCTGTAAAACATAATTTATGTAATATTTCTTTAGAAATATGTAGCTTAGAAAAAGTTAAAGTATTTGATCAATTCTTAGATATTCAAATTAATATTTACTATAGAGAAAACTGTAATCAAAGTTTATATTCTGGACAATATAAATCTACATGCATTTAGATATACAAGATTCAAAATCATTTTAATGTCATTACTTCTATTACAGGGCTTTTAGGTAAAGATCATTATTTTAATTACTGCAAAATAATATAGAAAAAAACTAATCGTCACAAATGTCCTTTGAAATGTAATAGATATTTTCTTCAATATTCTGATTGAAAAGGAGATGAAATATTTTGCAATAAATGCAATGGAAAATTTATAGGTAAAGAAAGTTTTGAAAATCACAAAACGAAAGACAATAAAGGTTATAGTGTTTGTAAAATATTGTGGAAATGCTTAAAGTGTAAAAGTGGCTTAGAAAGAAAACGTAAGGTTCATAAATGTGGTGAACTGAGATGAAAAAATTTGTTGGAGATGGGTAATG
This sequence comes from Latrodectus hesperus, assembly GCA_037975125.1. NCBI lineage: Eukaryota > Metazoa > Arthropoda > Arachnida > Araneae > Theridiidae > Latrodectus > Latrodectus hesperus. The sequence goes on from CM075855.1 coordinate 99,478,434, forward strand.
AATGGCCATAAATGTTTTACGCAAAAAAAAAGAGTTCAAAAGGAGGTATGTGTAAACAGAAATGTCCTACTTTCATGCGAGATCAAGAAGATTGGTGTGAAATGTGTAAACTAGATTATACTGAAAAAAAATATTTTTTTTTATCTTGAAACAATTCAAGAAACTGGAATTCATGATGTTAATCTATTAATATGCCATGATTATAAAGATAAAGAGGAAATATTTAAAGAAGATGAATTTTGTAGTTGGTTATTTAAAGATAATCATTATGGTTATATCTGTTTAGCTCATTATGGAAACGGATTTGATTTTCAATTTTTAGCTAAATATTGTTTCAAAAGTAACATCAAAATATTTTTAAAATGTTCCAAGGTAATTACTTAACTTATATGAATTCTCCTGCTTACATTATAAGATTGATTGATTCTATAAATTTCATAATGATACCACTTAAATAATTTCCAAAAACGCTTGGATTAACTGAATTAGCTAAAGGATACTTTTCACATCTTTTTAATACTAAAAGTAATCAAAATTATATTGGTAAATATCCTGATAAATATTGCTATGGATATGATACAATAGTTACTAATGAAAGAAATAATTTTAATAAACGGTATAACGCTGTTAAAAATGAAACATTTGATTTTCAAATTTAGAATTAATAAAATATTGTAGATCAGATGTAGATATTTTAAAAAAAAGGATGTTTGTGAAATTGAGAAAATTATTTTTAGAAACTGTTACTGTAGATACTTTTAGGTATGTGACATTAGCAGGTGTATACGTGGGTATTTACAGAGATAAATTCTTGAAAAGAGATACTGTAGAGCTATTGATAATGATGCAATTCACGAAGATCAATATCGTAAAAAATCAACTGCTTGGTTAGATTATATTTAAAAAAAAGGAAAATATTAATATTCAACATGCTTTGAATGGAGGACATAAAAAACTGAAATTAGGAAATAAAACTTATAAAGTTGATGGATTTCATGAAAATATAGTTAGTTTTTCAATTCAATGGCTGTTATTGGCATGGATGTAAAAATTGTTTTTCTGGTACACAAATAAATCTTAAAAAAGAAATGCTGATGAAAGATTTATATGAAAGAACTAAAAAGATTAATAAGAAAATAATGAAAGAAGGATATGAATTAATAACTATATGGGAATGCGCTTTTGACAGTAATAAAGATATGAAAAAATACATGAATAAAGACTGAAAAGAGATTTCATTGAACTTTTTATGGTGGTAGATGTGAACCTACTAAATTAAAACATGAATTTGAAACGAATGAAAAAGGAAGATACCTAGATGTAATTTCTTTATACCATGACTACCTTCAACATAGATTGGCTCAATATTCCTGGTCAAACCCACGCTAAAAGTATGATCTGTGGATCATCAGCGAGAATTGCCTCTGAATTCTTAGATGTTCTAGGCAGAAGATACGTCTCATCGTAGGCTTCATAACTGGGCACTTCTATTTCAGAAAACACCTCCGTAAAATGGGACAGCAAGACCCTATTTGCAGGAAATGTCATACGCAAGAGGAAACGGCCAAGCTTATCATTGACGAATGCGAGGCTCTTGCCCTCCCTAGATGAACTTCTTTAGGCATCATCCATACTAGATAGTGACACCTAGACTCCATGAAAGGGTTATCGGACTTTATGAATAAAGTGGGTGACCCGAGCAACTGGAACTAGAAAACATTGGATTTGGAGTTAATGATACAAAATGCTGATTAAAGCAGAGGTGCCAATGTCATACAAGCCCAACCTTAAGAAGACGAAGAAGATCTTCAACATAGAATTGGGCTTCTTCCCCTTATGGACGTCATCTTTGGGAGTGTTCTGATCTGAAAGATTCCCTTCAATTCTTCGCATCTTCAGCGGTCAGCGCATGCGCAAGGCTCAGCGTAGGATAAAAAAATTTCTTACACCCAACAGTTAATTACTTTGATTATTATCCAGTTGGTGTTCCTGATACAATACTTTACCCAGAAAAATATAATAAAAATTGGCATGGTTTAATAAAATGTAAGTACTACCACCTTGGAAATTATATAATCTTGTACTACCTTATAAAGGAGAAAATTTTTTGTTTTTACTATATAGATCACACACATGTTCTGAAACCATTCATTTTAGGCACTTTCAATCTTCAAATAAAAAGAAATATAAAGATTGTTACGCTATCAGAAATTCAGAATGTAAACACAGCGATAACGAAAGATGTTTCATTGTTACTTGGACTACAGATGAAATAAAATTAGCTATTAAATAAGGATATAAAATAATGAATATTTATGAAGTTTGGAACTTTGAAAATTAATCAAATGAATTATTCAAAGAGTATGTAAAACTGTTTTTAAAAATTAAACTCGAAACTGGTGATAAATGGAAAAATAACTTAAAAAATGAAAAGGAATATAAGAAAGTAGCGAAAGAGAAATTAGGTATAAAATTGAGAAAGAAGAAAATCCATGTTTGAGATTTATAGCTAAAATATGTTTGAACTCTTTATGGGGCAGGTTTGGACAGAGAAAAAATATGAAGCAAACTGAATACATGTTAGATTTTGAAGATTTCTATAGAATTATACTAGATGATGTAATAAAAGATTGAAACATGGTATTTATGAATGATGATTGCGTAGAAATGAGTTACAAAATGAAAGAACAATATGAGAAAAATAACTTTAACAATAATATTTATATAGCAGCATTTACAACCAGGTATGCTAGAATTCGATTATATAAAATATTAAATAAATTAAAAGAAAAAGTTATATATTGTGATACAGATAACGTTGTTTATATAGATGATGGAACCAAAGATATCGAAACAAGATGTATGTTAAGAGATTGAACTGATGAACTAGGAAATGATAAATATATGAAATATTGGATATCTGGAGCTAGTAAAGATTATGGATATATACTAAATGATGGCTCTGTATATGGAAAAGTAAAAAAATTTAAAATGTCTTATCAGAGTGAAACAATGTTAAATAAATACAGTTGAATAAAAATAATTACAGTTGAAACTGATTGTATAGATGTTGAAATTAACCAGTTTAAAATACAAAAATAGAGATATTTCAAGTACGAAATCAAACAACAGATATATGCTTGGCTTTGATAAACGTAGAATCTTGGATGATTATAACACAGTTCCTTTTGAATATTAATATTTTTGTATCTTTATTGTTTTATATGTTCGCAATATTTTATTTCTTTCGCATTTTCTATCTTTAATAATTTTTATTCTTAATTACTTTATATCTTTTTAAAATTATTTATAAAAATGCATTTAAAATAAAATGACTGATTTAGCATTGATATTCAATATTCAAGGATTTATCCTTCCAGATAAAAAACTTGTCAGAGAAATTAGTTGGACACATTTAACAGAACCAATAGCTGAAACTATTAAAGTATTTACATCCAACTGTGAATTAACAGAAAAAGAAATGAATATCGTTCGTAAATGCTCTCATGAAATTCACGGTCTAAGATTTAAAATATATTCAGGTGACAAAAGTTTATAGATTAGTAATGAAAATGTTAAAAATTATATACACTACTGGCCATTAAAATTGCTACACCAAGAAAGCGGCACACCACACTCGTGAAATTTGCATGACAGGTAGAACTTGCTGTGATATGCAAATGATTAGATTTTCAGCGCATTCATACAAAGCAGGCGACAGTAGCGACATCTACAATGTTTACAAAACCAGAGATTTGACAGCGGTTTTCTCATACTCAATTTCCGTTTCAACGTTGTTTTCGGCAAAGAAAGTTGTTGTAATGCCTCGTGTAAGAAGAAGAAATGCCTATCAGCACGTGTCTGACTTTGATCGAGGAAGGATTATAGCCTACCAGGATTGCGGTTTATCGTATCCGCAATATTGCTGCTCGCGGTCGGTCGAGACCCCATGACTGTTAGCAGAATATGGAATCGATGGGTTCAGGACAATCATACGGAACGTCATGCAGGATCTCAGCGATCCCCCATCACTAACAGCAGAGAAGACAGACATCTTATCCGCATGGTCACAAGGGATCGTACAGCCACGTCATGAACCCTGAGTCGAGAAATGGAGTCATTTGCAAGGCAACAAGTTTCTGCTCGAACAGTTCGACGACGTTTGCAGTAGCATGGATTGCCTGCACGGAGACCATGGCTTCGGCTACCATTGACGCTGCGTCACAGACAGGAGCGCCTTCAATGGTGTGATCAGCGACGAACCTGGACGCGGGAATGGAATCACGTAATCTTTACAGATGAATCTCGGTTCTGTATACAGGACCATGATGGCCGCATTTGTGTTTGGAGGCATCGTGAAGAACGCACATTGCCAGCTAGCATTGGACATCGCCATACTGGCCCATCAGCTGGAGTGATGGTATGGGGTGCCATTGGATCCCTCTTGTTCGCATTACCGGCACTTTGAACAGCAACCGTTACATTTCCGATGTGTTAAGGCCCGTGGCTCTGCCCTATCTTCGAGGCCATTCCTAATGCTTTGTTTCAACAGGATAATGCACGACCACATGTTGCCCGTACTGTTCTGAACATCCTTGATACAGAACAGGTTCAACTGTTACCCTGGCCAGCACGTTCTCCTGATCTGTCACCAATTGAGAACGTGTGGTCAATGGTTGCCGAGCGATTGGCACGCCATCACTCACCATCCACTACTGTCGTTGAACTGTGGCATAGTGTTGAAGCTGCATGGACTGAGATCCCCGTACATGCCATACAATCTCTGTTTGACTTCATGCCTAGGCGGATAAATGCTGTTATTGCAGCCAGAGGTGGCTGCTCTGGGTACTGATTTTTCAAGATGTATACATCCTAATTTCCAGTAAATCTAATCACTTGTTCTTTCCACTATAATGTATGTGTCCAATAAATATCGTTCTGTTATTTGCATTCCTTCTTGGTGTAGCAATTTTAATGGCCAGTAGTGTACAATATTTATATGATGAATAAGGTGGTACATTTGCTTATAAAGGAGGAACAATTGAAAAAGAAATATGTGAGGAATAAAATATACCAGCTGTTGATATTGATGTACCTAAGTGTCCTAGAATATTAGGTCCTATGTGCACTCTATATAAATGTTGTCAGTATAAGAAATCCATTGAAAAAAATAGTTTGCAATAAATGGAAGAAATAAAATACTTAGATATCAGTGAAGAAATAATAGAGAGTTCAAAATTAATTAACGATTTAATTGGAATCAATAAAATGCATAACAGATATGGAATTGATGATTTAATAATGAAATGTCTTGATCAAATAAGAGAATTAATTTTAAAAGTTGACAATAAGCATATAAGGAAAAAGTACTTAATCTAGTAGATGAAACAACTTATTATATAATAAATAAATATCTCCAGAAAATATTTTTGAAAATGTAAAATCATTTAATAAAATGAAATATTATAAATGGAAGAATTCAAAACATCAAAAAGAATATATATTCTAAAACATGTAAATTGAGAGATTTAGAAGTTGAAAAATACAATTTGATATCTTTGAAAAAAATCAAAAAAAATTTCGATCTTCATTAATTGCAAAATTAGAAGTAAGCGATGATAAAAAGAATTTTATTTAAGTTCTTGCCATGCTGAGATTTATCTGATAAGCAACTAAAAAATGAATAAAAATAATCATCTATTCAATTACAAAGGTAAAATAAATGATAAATATTATGATTACGAGTTGGAAGAAGTTTAAATCTTTATCTTTAAAAAAAAAAAAAAAAAAAAAACATGCAATGGCTTTTATCTTATCTTTTCACACAGTAAACTTTAAAAAATATTGTATTTCTTATTAAAAAACACATTTCATTTAAATTTATAAAAAAATTTTTTTCATAAAACAGTTTAAAAAACTCAATTTTTATTTAAAAAAAAATAAATAAAAAAAACAGCTTAAAAACAAAAACAATTCATTTTTAGCGATAATTTTTTCAATGGAAGGTCAAATTCTTTTGTTAAAATTTTCAACGCGAGACTTCGCAATAAGTCATCCTCAGCAACATTTCTTCGTCACCAAAAAATATCAGAATTCGGTGCTTTGGATTATACGGAAGCTGTGCCTAATAAAAGAAATGAAGTTGCACGTTTAAACTCTTCAGCAGAAAATAATTTTGTGAAATTATCGACGGAAAAATGAAATAAACATATTAAACGAAAAATATTAATAAATCACCACAAAATGAATGGTTTTAGGCTTAAGTTTTGCAATTAATACTTAGTGATTTTTAAGAAATTTTGATATAATTCTCAACATGAAAGCACTACAATACTTCCAATATACCACTGAATCAGATAATTCCAGTATAGATTAAAATGTAAACATTCTTTTTATGATGATTAACAGGGATTTAAAATTGATTTTTCTAAAGAATTAAATTTAAGTTGCTGTGCCAATCTAATTCATTCAAGGAGCTTTAGAACACTTGAATGATGTTTCCAAAAAATCAATCAACATGTATTAGGTTGGTGCGTATGAAATGTCGGATTCTCTTTACATGCGGACGTTTTCCTCCCTGTTTTCGTTATACTTTTGTATTTGGCATAACCTCATTCATACTCGTATTGTCCATTGCCAGAGACTCATTTCAGCAAAATAGGTTTTCTCGAAGGTCTTCCCTTTTTTATTTCTTTTGAGTTTATTGCCGATATGAATTCTGCCGACATTCGCGTCATTTTCTTATATGAGTACAAACTTGGTAATAGTGCTGCAAAAGCTGCACGCAACATAAACCAAGCGTTTGGGGAGAATACAGTTAACGATCGGAAAGTGCAGCGTTGGTTCGAAAAATTTCGGACTGGTGATTTTTCACTGCAAAATGAGCCGCGCGGAAGACCCAAAACGTCTGTGAAGAATGATGACCTGAAGGCTCTAGTGGAAGCGGATCCAGCCGTATCCACGAGGGAACTTGCTATCAGGATGAAAGTTGACCATACAACGATATTGAGACACCTTTCTGAGATTGGCAAGGTTAAGAAGATGGACAAGTGGGTACCGCACGCACTGACAGAGCGAAATAAGCTGGATCGGTTAAACGTATGCTCATCATTGCTAACCCGATTTCACCGAGAGCCATTTTTCGATCGGATCATTACGTGTGAGAGCTGTTTTTAAGGGGCAAACACTATGAAAATGAGGACAGTCTAAAAAACTCGATATCAGAGTTTATTAATTCTAAAGATCAAAATTTTTTAAGACAGGCATCTACGCTTTAAAATCTCGTTGGGAGAAGTGTATTGAAGCGAATGGAGCATACTTTGATTGAATAAACAGCTTTTGAAGAAAGATATGCAGTTTTATACAATCACTTAAGAATCCGACATTTCATACGCACCAACCTAATATAAAGTCATTTACAAATTAGAAAGCTTTAATGAAATTTGTTTTGATCTGCGTAGCTCTGAATTTTCATATTTAAAAAAAAGAAGAAAAAATAAATCATAGCAAATAGGTTACCAACAAATGCAAAGACTGATGTTACCAACAAATCGATCAATATGTATAAACTCGTCATTTACAAATTAAATCGATAGCTTTAAAGGAATTTTTTATGAAATTTAAGATTTACACAACTCAATAATCCTTTTTGAGTTGCGTAAATCTCATCAACAATGAATACAAAAATCTCATACAAATTTCATAAAGAAATACACAAACACAAATTTATTAAAATTTTTCTAAACTTATAGATTTTTATGTAAAATGAAGAAAACTTTATTATCTTTATTAATAAACAAAAATATAATGAAAAAAGTAAGTTTCTGTTTAAAGATTTTTTAACAAAATATAATTCTCTAATTAAACATTTTTGACAAAAAAATGAAATTTAATTAAATATTTCTGACAAGCAAATGAGATTTTTAAATTTAATTACAACAAAATTCATTATTAATATAACAAAATTGAAAACTGAAATTTAAATATTATTTTAATTTATTTTTAATAAAATTTTCAAAATAAACAATGCCATCACATTATAGGTTTAAGTTTAAATGTGATTGTAAATTTCTGTATACTTAATAAAATAAAATAGAACTATCAATAGAGAATTTACGGCAACATATTGAATTTAGTGCTACTGGTTAAGCCCGGGTTTGAGTAATTGCAGCCTAAGCCGCTGGGGGTCCACTCTCCTTCACGACAACGCATTTTCTATTCGATTTGGCAAACGATTCTTGTCGACTAACAGCGGAAAATAAATTTTCAATTCTATTTGGGGGCTCCTCTGACTTGGGCGCCCGGGGCAACTGCCCCTGCTTCAGTCAGGCTCTGGTTATCATCATGTCATATTCATCTACGGTGATAAGAAATATGTAAATATCATAATCAAATAATACAAAAATATGCAATACTATTACATTATACTTTATTAATTATAAGTTGTCATGTGATACGTTAGGAATGGAGAGTTTCATTTTTTCCAGAATTCAGTCCAAAAAATGACATATTTTTTATTGCGATTTTTTGTTCATTTTACATTTTTAAGTAATGGCATGTTATTAAAATTTACATTTCTAATAATTTTAAGCATTTATTCGAATTTTTTTACTTTAAGGAAAATAACGAATTTTCCCAGCAAGTTGTTTTTTCCCCCGCGTCCCAGTACGAATCACAAGAAATGAGCTCTCTGCATGATTGTTTATTTAAAAGTAAAAATGCATTATTCAAGCCTCACGTCGAGGAAATTATCAGGCGATTAGTAAAATGTAATCAGAAAGCTATACACTGAAAGATATAAATTCGTTTTCTTATACAAAACATGCGGGAAAAAGACTGACACGCGCGCGTTTTTGAACCAATCAGAATAGGAAACACAAACAGTCATTTTACTGCAACCCTGTCGCCATCTATACGCATAATTTGGTACTAAACATAGAAAAAATTCAGGCAAAACAGAGAAAAAAAAAAAAAAAAAGAGGAATTTAGATAGTTTATCGTAGAATTATTTTTCTTTCTTTGTGTAGATTCTCACCCTAGATGGAATCACATTACTAAATAAGGTAAAAGCTGAAAGTTAAGATTTGAATTCAGTCTTCCAAGATAGTTTGAAGTTAGTTAAACTGTGTTTTTAATTGTGTATAGAAAATTTCATTGCAATTTTTATATTTAGGATAAGGAGAAAAACACATCACAGGATAAAGGCATTAAATGGTTAAATTTTTTAAGCCATATTAAGTTCTCAATGACTTAAATTTTTTAAATTTATTTGATAATAAATAATTTTATTTATGACAAATGTTAAATATTATTGATGTTAAAAACTCTTCTTAAACTCTCACCCGAATATTTTATGTTAGCAAAATAAAATTCAAACAAAAATGAATGCGGAAAAACATTAATATTTTAATTACTGAAAATAATATAAGCAAATATCAAAAATGTCCAATTTTCAGTGCATTGATTAATAATATAAAAGAAACTGTACTATTGAAAAACGTAATACACAATTCAAAAATGTAATTACTTTTACTATACTTTATAGAAAAAATTAACCACAAAACTATATTATGCTTAAGAAATTTTTAAAGCAGAAAATAATTTTCACTGCAACGTAATTTTGTTTATTAATGAAGAAAATAAAATTTTGTTCATTGTACACAACATCCTATCTGTTTTTATAAATTTATTTTTGTACATTTTATATATTATTTTCAAAAAGATATTTCTTCATAATAATAATAAGCAACTGATGATGTGTCACTGGAAAACTAAACTTATCATTTCTACTGAAGCAGAAGTTAATGCATTCAAATTATGTGTGTGTTTGAAGGACAGAATGACAAATATGGTTTAAATTTTGTCTGAAAATATAAAAACTTAAATATTGCCGCAAATTCTGTATCAAGCACACAGAATTCTTTCAGAAAGTGCTGCAGAATTGAATAGAAAGGAAAGTAAATTGACGAATATGATTAAGCAAGAAGAAAAACATCTTTCGACTGATATCTGTAAATAAAATTTATATTTAATTAAAATTTTCAAATTCTATTTCAATTTAATTAAGTAAACATTGTTCTTTTTACTGCAAAAAATTTAATTAAGGCTGATTAAAATTGGAATGGCAAACAAGATTTGGAACAAATCAAATATTCTCAAACAAGATTTGGATAAATATATAAAAATCAGACTTGATAGTTATTCTTTCAATTTTTATTCAAATCATTTTAAAATAACATAAAAATAATATTATCTTTTAATAAGAGGGTATATAATGTATATGTCTGTATTACGTAGTTAATTCCTTGTCTTGGAGAAAATGTTATTAAGAGGCATTATTAAAATGGCATATTTCACAAATAAGTTTTATTACAGGAACAATTTCATTCTGTTTCAAGGGTGTAAAGACCAACCATGACATCTGCTGGACTTCTGCTCACAGGGGAACTCAACAAAAAAAAGCCCCGAGAAAATTTAACCCCCCCAAAAGGGTATACAGCATTCATTCGTTGAGAATGGTGGTGCGGGAGGACATCATCGGTCAGTTTGAATTCCTTTGCCATACTTGGTTATGTTCTATAGTGCCAACTATCTTTTGGAATTCCGCAACAGGGGTGGTATAACTCATACATTTGTAAAAAGGGATTATCCTGCATTTATTTAAACTTTTGTATGAAATTTGTACTACTTCATATCATGAAATAGCTCATTAACATCTGACACAATTGAATTCGAGATGAAATGCTTAGAATGCAATTTTAAATAGAACGTTGCCATGTTGGTAAACAAATAATTTTCATTTGTATTTTCCACGTCCGAAATATTAGCATTAGAGTCACAGTTGATATGGCGCAAATTACATTAGAGCAATCAGGAGTAGGTATTGCACGGCAAGTATATAATTTATCGATAGAGTTATGCTTATCGTCTCACTATAGTTATTCCTTTATATTCTACTAATGTGACTAGGCCGAGGAAGCCTAATTAGTTAAGGCATCGTTCTCATTATCGGAAGGTAGAGAGTTTGATTCTCGGCTTACCCGAAGATCTTTCGTACTTGCTAAAGGCAACATCGTGGTCGCAATGTCCTCCAGGTGAAATGATAGTCTTGGGAGTGGCAGTCCAAGTATTAGGGCTGCTTGATCCCTGCATCTGAATGACGAAGAGCCCACTCAGCTGCATTCTCTAATGAAAACAGGGATGTATGCTAATGCAACAATGACGATAAATGTGACTTGTAGGTGATGAATGTTTTTTCTAAATGTATGCCACAATTATAGTGTTGTTGTGGTGAACGCCTTCAAACCATGGAGCACAAACAATCACGATAAAAGGGCTTGGAATGCAGCTTCAAGAGGCACCAAAGGCTGAGTTTGCCTCATGGCTTCACCAGAAGAACAGGTCGCACTTCACGATTATCGTAGGAACATCTCGTTCTGGTGCCATCACCAATAGACAGCGGAGGTCCTCCGCATGGATCCATCATTCTGAAACTTTCGACAAAACATTTGTGATCAACGAGTGAAAATTCAGCAAAATTTTTACAACAGTATATACCTAGCTCTCTACATTTTCCAGAAATTTCAACTAATGTCATTAAAAATCGCTATAGAAGCGGAAATGTGTGCAATTAAAAAAATTCATCATGACAGACAACGATGCATACAAGCAATGATTTCTATGGCATAGCTACAACGATGTTTCCTTCCACCCAAACATCATCATTTAACAGACAGTACTACGGTGAAAATTTAGTCCTCCTCCCACACACGGATCTCTTCTTTCATCTGCCACCCACATTAAAAAAGACTGGATGAGAAGAAATCTTCTTAGAGTTGGGTTTGTATGTCATTGGGCACACCTCTGCTTTTATCAGCATTTTGTACTACTAACTCCAAACCCAATGTTTTTAGTTCCAGTTGCTCGGGTCACCCACTTTATTAATAAAGTCCGATAATCCTTTCATGGAGTCTAGGTGTAACTCTCTAGTATGGATGATGCCTAAAGAAGTTCATCTAGGGAGGGCAAGGGCCTCGCATTCGTCAATGATATGTTTGGCCGTTTCCTCTTGCGTATGACATTTCCTGCAGATAGGGTCTTGTTGAAACAGTCCCATTTTATGGAGGTGTTTTCTGAAATAGTAGTGCCCAGTTATGAAGCCTACGATGAAATGTATCTTCTACCTAGAGCATCTTAGAATTTCAGAGGCAATCTTCGCTGATGATCCACAGATCATACTTTTAGCGTGGGTTTGACCAGGAGTGTTGAGCCAAGCTTAATACATCCTCCATTTTTCCCATCTAAGAACATTGGTTTTTGCGGTCTTCCAATGGATCCCACAAAAGGTTCTTCACCAATGGGAGCAAAAGACGATCCTTGTTTAGCAAGTTCATCAGCCCTTTCATTACCTTCGATACCTTTGTGCCCTGGCACCCATACAAGGATCACCTTGTTTCTAGTTGCCAGTTCTGTAAGAAGGTTTCTACATTATGAGAAGAAATAGTCGAAACTTTAAATACAATTCAACTTTTCTTAAAATGATGATGCTTTTAAACATCAATACCCCAGTTTTGTCCTCTATGGGCAGTGCCACATAATTTCATTTCGTGCCGCGTTTCTGATTATTTTGACAGGCCGAATAGGACTAGTGTGGATCCAGAATTAATAAAGTATTCCGTAATTCAAAAATTCCGTGTTATTCGCATATAATTTTCTCCAAATACTTTTCTCTCTCTCTCCTTTTAACTACTATTTAACAACTCAGACTCCGCTTGTCCTATTAATGTCATTTCAGTTTTAATAAGGAGTGGATCATTTTTATTTTTTCAAATTTTATTTTAGTTTTTTTAAAATTTTAGTCTTACTTTTTATTTTATTGTTATTTTTTTCACCATAAAATGGTTGTTTCTTTCTTTCTAGCTGAGAACATGATTACATCGCTTTATTACAATTCTCATTGGCTTAAAATATCCATGACGTCAGAACACGTTTCATCTACGTCACACCTACATATTTAATTACTACATCGCATTGAGACGGTGTCGTATATCCGACTTGTCGACGCATCCAATCGTATTCTTCGAGCGGCAGCAAACAAAGCGAAGTTCACCATCGAATGTCTAAGAATTGTCTTGAAATTCATTTTGTTAATAAAACGAATTTCTTATACAAAGACCAAAGCATCGGTTTGATAATCGCTTTCTATTCATTCAAGACATTTATGTGTTTACAATGGAATAGAAGAAAAAAAAAAAGCTAAATGAAAACAAGACAAAACATCCACTTTACGATTAGTTTAAATTGGCCTGTATAATTTGATTTTATAAAAATTTCATTAATTAATAGAATTTTAATAATTGCAGTATTTGTAAGCAATCTCTTTTAAATTTCAAGATTAATACCTTACCTAAGCCAACATTAGAATTTGTTAGATTTTTTTAGATTAGATTAGAAGATAAAAGTAATCTTAATTTTAGCATCAAAATTAAAAATCTCTCAAAAAATTTTAAAACTATCTTTTTAAATGCCATGTTTTTCATTTTTATTTTTATGTTTCATCGATGAAGTTATCATTTTTAAATTGCAGTATATAATTTAATTTTATGGTAATATTTTTAATTTTATGGTATAAATAATTTTATATTCTTATGAGTTATGACTTAATTAGAGCACCAGCATATTACTTTCTTTTTAACCCTTTTTTCTTCGTTCTTCTTTCCCTTACTATATCTGCAGGTGCAACCTGAAATTTTTTCTGGGTCCATCCCTTTTACGTTCCCCTTTCCACTTTGTCCTTAACCCTTTGGGCACCAAAATCCCTGCGCTTAACAAATTAAAGTAATCAAACATTAATAAAGCGTTTTTCTTGTCTTCTTAATTGTCTTAAAGATGCGAGACGACTTTTCGAGTTTCTGATTTTTTAATGTGCTTCTAACGTATCATCTAGAAGACATTATTTCAATATTAGCATACTTTTCTTAACTTAAATGTGTTTTCCAAATTAAGAGCCTAAATTCTTGACTCTTACGTTTTATTTTGAGCGTTAAGTTTTAGTTAAAATAAAAATACCAAACCAATCCGTTAAGTCTAACGGATGAGATTTTAGAATCTCCCTCTCTTTTTATTTTATTTTCTTGTGTCCATTTGTTTATTAGAATGAATTTTTTTCATTCATTTTTCTTTGTATTAAATCTTATTTGTATATATATATATATATATATATATATATATATATATATATATATATATATATATATATATATATATATATATATATATATGTATATATATATATATATATATATATATATATATATACATATATATATATATATATATGTATGTATATATATATATATATATATATATATATATATATATATATATATATATATATATATATATATATATATATATATATACATACATATATATATATATATATATATATATATATATATATATATATATATATATATATATATATATATCGCTCGTATGACTTCGTATAACGCGTTTTGTACAAATGAATCACGTTTCACTTTTCTCGTTAAAGGGTTTTAAATCGAATGTTAGGGAAAAACTATGTTATGACGAAGTGTATGCCTTTTATTAAAATCAAATTAATAACATTTTAAATAAAAAAAAAACTTATACCAATGTAACTAAAGAAACAGCTCATTTGAAATAAATCATATCATTCCAAAAACAGTTTTATTACATATTTATATTTAATTATTTATTTATATTGCTTTTCTCTGAAAAGTAAAAGTGCAACATTTTTTTAAAACTGCTTATGATTCAATAAACAGATACTTCCTCTTGGAAGCTATGAAAGAGTTTGAAATACCTGAAAAACTCATAAATTTGGTAGCTATCACTTTGAACAAGACTAAACTTAGAGTCAAGATTCAAAATGATCTCTCAGAACCTATTCTTGTTTCCATTGGCTTAAGGCCGGGAGATGTACTGGCCTGTCTCCTCTTCAATCTCGCCCTCCAAAAAGTTTTAAAGATTTTAACATAAACACTCGAGGAACGATTTTCAACAAGTCTGTACAGATATTTGCATATGCTGATGACGTAGACATTGTTGCACGAACGCCCGAGGCCTTAAAAGTGGCTTTTACGTCACTAGAAGCTGCGGCTAGTAAAATGCATCTAGCAATCAACCAAGACAAAACAAAATACATGACCACCGAAAAATATAGCACTCCTTATCTAGAGGCAGGAAACTACAAGTTTGAAACTGTTCACAACTTTAAATATTTGGGATCTGAATTGAATGTATCAAACGACATCGCACCTGAGATCCGCAGCAGGGTTACAGCTGCTAACCGATGCTTTTTCGGCTTAAAAAAGTACCTAAAATCTACTTTCGTCAGTCGAAAAACAAAAATTTTGATATACAAATGCTTGATTCGGCCTATTCTCACTTATTCATCTGAAACGTGGACATTGACTGAGAAGGACAAAGAAACCATCTCCATTTTCCATTTCCATCTCCAAGAAAAACTTTAAGAAGCATCTTTGGTGGAATAAAGTGCTAGAATACATGGCGAAGAAGAACTCATTCTGAACTCTATAAACTATATAAAGAACCAGATATTGTTAAATTTATCTCAATACAGAGATTAAAATGGGCAGGACATTTGAGCCGGATGAACGACAATCGGATGACAGTAAAAATTTTCTTGGCTCGCCCCATTGGCACCAGAGGACGACCGAAAATCAGATGGTGTGACTGCCTTGAAAACGACCTAAAAACTCTAAAAGTAGGGGATCCTGGTATGCACTTCTGAGGAAGGCAAAGGCCCACCCTGGGCTGTCAGGCCAATGAAGAAGAAGAAGAAAAGTGCAACATTAATCTCCCATTGTTCAAGAGTGGCTGGGATTGAACCCGGACCTTATGCTTCGAAGAGCGGTGTCCTATCACTAGGCAATGATAAGCGCTTTTTAATGATATAGCATAATTTTTTTGTCCTATGGGCTTTGTTAATTTTTTGCATTATTCTCTTACGATAGTGGTCTAAGTCAAAGAATTAAACGATAGCCTCAATTGGTTAGTCATCAGTTTTTGTACATGAGGGTTAATTAGACCGGTTTAACGGAATTCTGAACCACTACAAACATCTAAGCGCAGGTGGGGATTCAAACCCATGACCTGTTGAACCGGAAGAAAAAGCGCTAACCATTCGGCAACGATACCCCCGAATAATTTATTCCGATGTTAGTGTTCTGCAGTGCGTTGTCTGTCTAAATACTCAAGAAATATCGCTGTAGTTGTGTAATTTGTTGTGCTTCAACTCTCAATGCTCTGTTGTGCAACAGAGCAAAATGACGCATGTCACACCCACCAAGAGTGTTTCGTCATCCATTCATACATCTAAGATACAAATGCGATAACTGCAAGAAAAATTTCATTATGTTTAAATTAATTTTTTCTACAAAAATGCTGAAACGTATCTCGTACTTCTTCCGAATTTTCCCATGGCAACAAATGTTTTCGTGTTAAAGGTCGTCAGCTTTTGCGTTCTGGATTCTTTCACTGACTGAAGAATTTTATCAAGCACGAGTTCTAGCCTCAGCAATGTTTGCCAAAAAATTCGAGATTTTCTAGAGGAATTTGAATTGCAGTTTGCATGGCAAGGGATCGTTCTGAGCAGGGGAGCGTTTCTCTTATCGAGGTTTATCTTTGCCCTCGTATGCTTTCTTATCGCTCCCATTGAGAAGAAAAATTGCATATTTTCTCTGTGAGAGTTTTTATTTAGAATGTAAGAGGGGGGGAATGATAACCCGGCCGGCAGTGTTCTCTGGTTTAATGATAAGAAGAATAACTTCTATTTTCCAAATATCTTTATAGAATTTTTATCAAAATTTTTTCCCATAAAATCCCATATTCCTCCTATAAAATGGAATGTTTACTTTTCGCAGAAGATGTAAAGAAATAGCTCTTGTTTCCTTAAGGGATGTCGAATTACAGAGTACACTTTCCATCTAATGACAAAAATACCACGCAATTAAAGTCATTAAGATTAACGTAAATACAATTAGTAATATTTATAACATGGATGCTCATTTCCTTTAAGCAGAATATTTTGCTCAGAGCATTGTCCATTTGGATAAGCGAAAAACAATATTCTAAAGCATAAGACGAAAACTTTCAAAATAAAATGTGAATGGATAATTGTATTCATTAATAAAAAAATTAGACTTTGTATTCATTAATAAAAAAAAATACTTCGTAAGTAAATGCTTTAATAAATTCATTTAAAACGTGTAAAACGTTGATAGTAATTCCTATTTTATATGAAATTTTATATTTGGAACATTTACTCTATCAGGAAACGGGAAAGAATATTTCTGGATAGGGGAAACGAACACTTCCAAAATAACATATGAAACATCAAAACAAAACTTCGCATTCACTGATAAAAATTATGCAATTAAATTTCTAAATACTTCTATAAACTCTGATGAATAATTATTAAAACCTCGATGTTAATTGCAGGAAATTTTACCCAGAACATTTGGTCCAGCTGGAAAGTGTAAAAGAATATTCGGGGATAAGAAACGAAAACTCTCAAAATGACAAATGAAACGTCAAAACAAAACTTCGCATTCATTGATAAAAAAATACATAATTATATTTCTAAATATTCATTTCAATATATATTTAAAAAAGTTTAATGTTAAATTTATGCGAAATTTTGCTTAGAGCACTCACTGATTTGTTCAGAAAAAAGAAAAAGAATTTGTGTAGGCAGGAGGCGAAAACGCATTTCAAAACAAAAATTTGAACTCAGAGATAAAAACATTTTACAATTAATTATTAAATTTGAAATTCATTTACAATTTACGTAAGTGCATTGTTCCTGGGGCTTGAGCAGCTACCGGGCGCGTCGGCAGGTGGTGGATCGACGAGCGTCCTGTGGGAATGACAGAATAGCCTTGAATATAGAATCAGAGGTCGCGAACCAGCTCCCGTAAACCCTGGTGTTATGCGACCCGTGCCTAGGGCTATTTGGCACCGCGGTATTGGTGTCTTAACGGAGCCTCTAGTTGCCTGGCGAACTTCTAGAGCTTTTTTGCCTTGCCCAGTAACTCAGGGAATGCTGGGTGGACTGTTATATTACTTGAGCTTATTAATTGTTATCTTGTGGCTGAAAAGACACAAGAAATAACAAACCTTTCTGCATTTGCAGGTGAAGCCTCTGAAGTAGACCTTGCTGAAAAAGACAAGGGAACTCAGAGGCAATCTAGTGAAGGAGCAGCAATGAATCCTTCACAGGAGGTAGAAGTGACCTCCAAACCATATTCTTCTGGTGAAAGTCAGGAAGTTATCGCTAGCATGACTGACTCTCTGACCAGAATCATCTGTGGATCATCAGCGAGGATTGCCTCTGAAATACTAAGATGCTCTAGCCAGAAGATACGTTTAACCGTAGGCTTCATAACTGGGCACTACTATTTCAGAAAACACCTCCATAAAATGGGACTGTTTCAGCAAGACCCTATCTGCAGGAAATGTCATACGCAAGAGGAAACGGCCAAGCACATCATTGACGAATGCGAGGCTCTTGCCCTCCCTAGATGAACTTCTTTAGGCATCATCCATACTAGAGAGTTACACCTAGACTCCATGAAAGGGTTATCGGACTTTATGAATAAAGTGGGTGACCCGAGCCACTGGAACTAGGAAACATTGGGTTTGGAGTTAACAGTACAAAATGCTGATAAAAGCAGAGGTGCCCAATATAATACAAACCCAACTCTAAGAAGAAGAAGAGAGAAGGGGATGAATTTTTCACAAAATTAAAGTTTTATAATCACTGTTGCATCGAATTTTTAATTATTTTTGATGAGGAAGCACGTTTTTCTTTATTTACTGTTATTGTGACGCAGAGTGGGGGACCCAAAGGAGTTTTTTCCCGGGCCTCAATTAGGCAAGTCGGGCTCAGTATTTGGTGGTATCATTCCAGAATTTTTTAATACTGATATTATTGATAGTATTTCCATCATTAGGTACTCATTTCATGAACATTTTGAAAATTGCAAATTATTTCATTACACACCGCATCGGAAGAAATGCCACACTTCAAAATTTAACTTTCAAATACGCAAATACCACGCAGCTTCTTTTGGAATTTGTTGTAATTCTTTCAAAATATAAAAAAAAACTCCTAGTAATACAATGTGTTTTAGAATGTATACGTGTTCACAATTCGTGAAGGCTTTAAACACAAAATCATGAAAAAAAGAAGGAAGAAATAATTTTTATGTTTATTGTCAAACCATGGCACATTAATCACCATAAATGAAGCATAATTTTTCACTAAATGTTTAAAATGTCGAGTTTTACTTAAAAACAAAATGAAGCTTCACTGTGCATGTTTGGGAAAATTTTTTTCAAAATGTTTGAAGAGACTTTTTAGATTAATAATTGAATCTCTAGATTATATATTATTTGGGGCTGATCCTCGCGGATTTAGTAACGAAGAAGTATTTTCGAATATTTCTGATAACCTGTATCATGATATATAGGGCACCTGTAAGATGTTTGACATATTTCGATGTTTAATAATTCAAAAAATAAAAGAAATTGGTATATATAAATGACATCAATGGATAAATGACTTAAAAGTTTTAGCTTTCTTGTCTATAGAATTCCACGTGTGTACACTACGTCTCGCAAAGAATGTCAAGAAAGTTGGCGGTTTCACGATAGTTGCGATCAAGCATATCAGCCCTTGTGGCTGCGATCCTAGTCCTTAAGTCACCAATGATAGACACTCTCAATCTGTAAGAAATGTCTTTACAAATATCCCCCCCTTCCCAAAAAAAGTCCAGTGGTATTGTGTATCAGCTCATATTGGAACCAAGAAACTGGATTCGAATCATCTTTGTTGACAGACGAAAAAAAGAGGCATTCATACTGAAAAAATATTTTCAACATTCAATAATATTCGAAAGTAATATTTACAAAAGAAAAAAAAATGTTCAAACAGAAAAAAAAAAATAGTTTATGAAAACCTATGGTGAAAAATTCTTTATTTAATTTTTTATGTGTAAATACCATTACATCTGTGGTTGTTGCTTACATCAATGTTGAAAATGTTTGAAAAAATTTTCTATGGATATTTCTACATTTTTAAATTGTATTGAAAAGTAATCTAGAGTAATATTAAAGAGAAATCATAAAAGATCTTCTTCAAGGTAACGTTTTTAAAAATTTTTATAACACTTCTGAAAATTTTTTTTATTCCAAGTTGATTTTTTTCGCCGGAAAGGTTTCCCAATGAAGCGATAGAGAAAGCGTAGAAGTGAATGCTTCTCCCTCTCTGACCACCAGGTGGCAGCCTGGGCAAACAGTCGGTCATCCGCGCAGTTTAGTTAGCTGTTTTTATTTTTAGTTTCGTTATTTCTTTTCACTCCGAAATAAGTTTCTCAATAAAATAAATATTAAGTGAGAAGCCCATCCGAGTGGAGGCATGTTGCATGGAGCATGTGGGAACCATTCGAAATCTCCGGACCAGCTGCGGACAGCGAGAGCGACGACGATTTCGAAGAACAGTACGAGGTAAGCTGACGTGGAAATCATTCGAAAATAACTCTTTCACGAGTGACTGATTTAAGTATCTTTTCTGCCATGGCAGAAAGGAAAAGCGCGTGCAGAATATCGTGTTAACCTTTGAATTGTTAAAAGAAACCTTATTCTTTCTGTTTAAAAGTTTCTAGCTTCACGTATAATATTTTATAGTCAAACGATTATGTAATTTAGAAGAGGGAAAATATTCCTCATTTGGTAACTTTTTCCCTACGTGTTTTGCACACTCTGAAAAATTTTCCCTTTCTGAAATTCCCTAAAGTACGCTCGCAAAGGGAAAAAGTTTATTTCTAACTCTATTAAGAATTAATAATGGCCTTAATTTTTATTGTTTTGCTTGATAATTGATTAATAGGAATAAATATGCTTTCAGGAAAATAAGGGCCTTGCTAGAGATTTTTATTTATTTATAATATTAGAAATTACACACAGAAAACAATGAACTTAACATTGTCCGTTTCTCTTTGAAAATTGAAATTGGAGAAGGAGAAATTCATTTGTCATTAAAAAAAAGTTTAAATCAAAAGCAAAATCTAATAATTTACTACATAAAAATGGGACTTTCAATACAACGTAATATTTTATATCAAGGATATGGAAATAATTGCTTTTAACAGAAAGGAGATTGTAATTAGAATAATTATAAAATAAAAATAGAATTTTTACAAAACGGAGGAAGGAAAAAAACTAATAATTTATCTCAAATTTAGATAAAATTTATAGTTAGAATGTAATTGTTATTCAAAATATAGATAACTTAATGTCTCTCAGTTCTACAATTATACATAAAAAAATCTTGTGATATATATATATATATATATATATATATATATATATATATATTATATATATATATATATAATTAATTTTACCCCCGAAAAAAATTTTTTTTAACTGTGACAAAGTGTCGGGCTTGTCGCTGTGGTATAGTTCTTTTTCTGCAGCACCCTCGCAGCTTAAATTGGGATTGCAAGCTCTAAAATGTCGATTCCTATCCATGAAGACTTAACAAAATCTAATTTCTGTATGGATTCTATTCTTCTCCACGTCTATCTGAATTTCTTAAAATTATCCGGGATCTCAACTCCAGAACAGTTTGGAAGAATTATGATTCTTTAATAGAAAAGACAATCCACCATAAAAAAAAGATAAAAATTAAAATTTTTAAGGCTGTAGTAAACAAGGGATTAGAATTCAGATTTAAAAGCTGCCGTAAAACTTCGGGTGGGTCGGCCTTAATCTTTGTGATTAAGATTTAAGAGATTGTTTATACAAATATTGCAATTAAATTCTATGAGTTACTGAGATTTTTAAAAATTTGAATCGTCCTTGTCGTTTTAAACGAACCATAAAGTGAATGTTTTGAATTGTCTTTTTCATTTTGATTTTCCTTCTGTTCTATTGATAACGTGTTAATGACTTGAATCAATGGAAAACGGCTTCTTAAACCTATTTTTCGCCTTTATATAGGAAATCGTTTTATAACAATTTTAACTTCGACACTATTCTCAGACATTCGATGGTGAACTTCGCCTTGTTTGCTGCCGCTCGAACTATGCGATTTGGCTGCAAAATCGACAAGTCAAATGACAGACGGTGTCACTATACGACATTGTAATGAATTATGTGTGACGTAGATGAAACTTTGTCTGACGTCATGGATATTTTAAATCAATCGGAATTGTAATAAATGAGCGTCATCTTTACTAGAACGAAAGAATTAACCACTTCATGGTTAATAATAAATTCAAACAAAAGATTCACAAATCATTTCGAAAAAAAAAATTTCAAAATTTTTTTTCTCGTCAATGGGAATTAAAAATATTATGACGGCTATAGAACCAGCCAAAAGTTTGTAAAATCGCGCCTGTTCATACATTAGAGGTGCACGAAAAATGGGCGAAATAACTTCTCATCAATTTTCTCGAGTCTGGACGTTATTTTCTGGATGTTAAATTTATGACTCGTCTCTCCTTACGAAATTTAAATCGAATGCGTGCGAAAATGTTATTGTTTTCTGATTTGAAACCGAAAGATGTTTCAGATGATGCAAGACAGCTGCAAAAAGAGCGCGATACAGACAGAAGGGAACTGAAACATTGTGTTGTTTCCCCCTCACCCACGATACAGCTTTTTATACACTGCGAAATGTTTTGCGTAAGGGAGAGGCCGGAATACTCCCACGCACTCACCTCGGCACGCAACAGGAATGTTTTCAGCAGAGGCAGAAATGAATACAGAACCGTCTGTTTCGAAAATCGAATCCTTACCGTTGTGCAATGGTCGTCCCGATTTATGATGCCATCACAGAGAACGCAACATTTTGATAGGTCAACTATTTTTTTGTCCAATTTTCTGAAATATCGCATTTTATTTCTAACTAAAAACTCTGTGAAACAAACTCTAAAAAAATATAGCTAAAACTGTAATTTAAGTGCTGAAGTAATGTAAAAAAAAGTCTTTAACATATAACTTTTTAAGTTTCTGTGAGATTTTTTCGTTTTGTATTCTTGCATTTCTAATGAGAAATCAGAATTTATTTTCTTTTCCAAATTTTTCGCTCATTCATTTTGCAACTAGAATTTTCTGCTATTGAGAACATTTTTAAATTTTAGCATACAACTGATAAGAAAAATAAGCCGAGTTGGCAGCCAAATGAATAGCACTCTCGCCTGCTGTTCAATACTCCGTGGGTTCGAGTCCCATCTCAGGTATGTTTGCATTGGTTCGAGATCCACTTATCTAATTAGCTCTCGTGTGCAAAAGATGACCGTTGAGAGACAAGCAAAACACAAATTGTAGGAAATAAGGAAAATGTAATAAATTAAAGAAAAAGTGAGTTAAAGGAAATGAACTCGATTTTGTTATTGAAACACCAGAAGAAAAATGCCCGAGAATAATAAATCCGTCAAAAATTGAGTCAAGCACGTGAGAGATTAAATCAAGCACGTTTCGCCAAATGAGTTACGAACTAATTATATAGATATTTTTATGTAATAACATACTTTTGATAAATCGTAGATATAATCTTGATGTAAGAGTCACACACGGTTATTTAAGAGCAACTGACAATGACTGTCACATCAAGGTTTGGTTTGCTTCTTTCACTTTTTGTCTGCAATGAATCTTTTGGAGAAGACCCGCTGTCAATCACAATCAAACCCACGGGAATCGAACTGCAGGTCGGAAAAATCATCGCCCACCCTCTAGATGGCTGACATCTGCAGAAGCCACTCATCAAAGCAAGTCCCTAATTGCAAGCCGGAAGGGGTGAGGTTTCCGTGAATGGAAGAATTGATGGATCGTAAAGATAAGCTATCGCGTTACTGCATTAGACTGTTGTAAGCATTTTATTGTCCTCGAAGTAAATAACTTTTCTAAATAATTTTTTATTGGTAGTGGGCCGTCTTAACGTGTGACAAGAGGAAAACCCGAAAAATTCCCAACCTAAAGGATGCGCCTATACATAGCGATGTAGGCCAGTCCTGGACTGTACCTTTTGGTTACTTTTCTATCACAAAGTGTCTCGTTATTACGGATCACAGTCAGATAACGAGGTCACACCTGAGTTGGCATCCTTTCCTCTCCACATCCACGCCACACCAGCGGCAGGCCTTTGGACGTCACAGATGAACGTGGACACGTCTCCTAGCCACGGAGCCCCTGCAACCCATCGAGGGAGTATGTGGCCGCCTACGCAGTCACCGCCCGCGGCAAATGATGTACCTGTAGAAGGCAGCAGCTCCACATTCGCGTCCCTCACTGTTCAGCAGTGGCCGGGATCCAACCGGGAGCCTCTTACTCTGAATAGCGCCATCCTGCCACCGACCAGGAAGAGTCCTAGTACGTATATATACACCTGTTGAATTAATTTCCCTTTGTATGATTTGAAGTGATTTCTTGCAGTTCTTACGAGCTCACGCGTTAGGAAACTACGTTCTCAGTCAGTCAATTTATAGAGGGAGGGGGGCTCAATCAAAATTCGAATCCGGATTCCCGTTAGTCTTTGGTTAATGTATGATCTGTTCTCACATCAGCCGTGGATTTTCGTACTTGTTCTTCGATCTCCACACAACACCCCTCTCAAAGTGAGCTACTTGCATAAACACTACCACACCGCGTAAGTGGAGTGATCTGGTTATTGTTTTAAATACACCTTCCTTCTCATATATCGTCTAGATTTCTTCTTATAGTCAGAAGAATTCAAAAATGAAAAAGAGAGATCTAAATCTGTGGAGTTGAGAATGCTCGCTAGAGGTATGTGCTATCGCACGGGTGCTCCTGTCAATGAAATGACACCCCCTCGTCCCAGATGATTTTTAAGTGCCCGCCCACGACGATATTTTTCATTTCGATACAGGTTGGGGCAGAGTTGTATGCAGCGGAACCCACTGTCTATCATAGTTTTTTTTTTAAATCTAAAAGGTATATCTATAGTTGGCAGCAGATAACAACTCTGGTATTTGATTTAACAGTTCTCAGGTTCGATTCCCGTGTCGAGTGTGGATGTTTGTAGTGGTTCAGAATTTCAATTTAATCTGTTGTTCCCATTCTAATCAGCTGTCTAAAAAAGGATTTTTGTTCGACTTACAAACCAAAATAGCTTGTAATTTTTAACTCTTTCTAATACCACTGCCAAAGACCACAACTTTGATTATTCTAGAACATTTTTGGAAATAGACTTGACACTGATGTGCCAATGAATGTATAACTCTTCCAGTCAGCGGATTCTTTTCGGTCTGACGTATCATAACAATTCACACGCAATTAAGGCATTTCCCTTCGCGCATCGTATTTAATCTTCCAATGAATGGTTAGCGTTCTTGCCTTCGATTTAAAAGTCATGGGTTCAAATCCCACCTTAAAGTTGGTTGTTTGTACTGGTTCGGTAACCACTTTAAGCCGGAAGTCCCAGTCTAATTAGCCTTCGTGTGCAAAAAGTGAACGTTGTGCAATAGTTAAACCAATCTCATGTCTGTCCTTTCTTCTGTGATTTTGTATGAATGTGGCCCGCCCTATAAACGGGTTTGTGGTGGTATGGCGCGGGTAACGCTACTCGCCTCCGTGACTTGGTTCACAGGTGCCCGCTGGGTAACGACACATGAGTAGCAGTCTCTGGCCTTGTTGTGGCACAGGGTTCAGTCACCCTTGTGTGCCCGCCATTGGATTAAAAAAATATCCTCATGTAATCTTCACTAACTAGGCGCGGGTCACCTATAAAATCCGATCTGCGGTCGGGTGTAACGTAAATCCGTTGGAGTCTCAATCTTTATTGTGTGTGGGCGTTGTCTCCGCTCTTGCTTAGCTCAAAAGATCCTGGCTTGCCGTTCAACGGTCCCTTTCTTCAAGGGAGGGCTAATTGGACAGAAACCTTCAATTTAAACGATGTTCTGAGCCTCTGACAACATCGAACTCACGAACTGTTCAATTGAAGACCACAGCTTGAAAGTTGCTGCCGAATTCCGATAGGAAGAAAGACCATATTTAATATATAATGCTTAGAGTTTAATTTTTCAATGTTTTACCATCAAATTGTATTGAGTTGGCCGTTGAATGGAGAGCGCTAACGACGGTTAGGCTTAACAGTCTAAATCTCCTCTCGAGCTTTGAAGTGTGTAGCTCGGAATTCACTTAACTGTAGATCTAAGTTTAATTAGCCGTTATGGACGAAATATGACCGTTAAGCGACAGACCAAACCGGACTGCAAAGTATATTTATTTTTCAAAACGACATTTCTTCTTTTTAGAGGTAGTTTTGTACTTGTATTTTTCTTTGCTAATGAACCTATAGATGACGCACATTCTAACTAATAGTTTTTAATGTGAATAAAAGTTTATCAACGAAAAATAAAAAAAAAAAGATTGAAATAGCCAAGCACCGAATCAGATGGCTTCACGATCAATTTATCAAAATAAGTTTCCTTCTACCTTGTTCTGAAGACTGAAGTCGATAAGCAGTCTCCTCGTCTTGCATTACAGCTAAGTGAAGAGATTAACACCCACGCTGGCGCCCTCCTATTAAAACCGCGTTATAGCAACAGCCGAGCTGGCAGCCGAATGGTTAGCGCTCTTGCCTTCGGTTCAACAGTTCGTGGGTTCGAATCCCACCTTAGGCATGGATGTTTGTAGCGGTTCGGAATCCACTTTAAACCGTAGGTCCAGGTCTACTAGCCCTCGTGTGCAAAAAATGACCGTTGAGCGACTAACAAACCAAACCAAACGCCACACCAACAAAGAAATTGGAGCTCTCAGCATGATTCGTTGGTTTGAACTCCACCTTTTGCTTGGATGTTTTCAGTGGATCGGAATCCAATTTGAAGTAGGTCTCGATCTAATAAGGCCCACTCATGCAAAACTGGTGACCAACGATCCAAACCAAATTGCCTGTATCAGGTATGGGACCGAGCTTCTAACCAAATGGTTAGCTCTCTTGACTTTGGTTCAAGAGTTCGTGGGTTCAAATTTGGGTATGGATCTTTGTAGTGATTCGGATTTCACTTTAAGCCATAGGTTCTAGTCTAATGAGCCCACGTGTGCAAAAAGACCGTTGAGCGACAACCACCTGTCAGCCATAAAAGTCGATGCTTCGGTAGCAAGAATACCTCCTTTCTTTACCTATTGCGGTTACTATTGCCCTTAACACTCAAAAGGCTCACCTATTCTATCTAAATAATCTGAGAAATTTTAAATGAAATGGGAAAGAAGGAGTCGTCTTATGTTGTCAAAATACGCGATACGTCTTTTCTTTACTAAGAGGGACTGAAAACATCTATGCGGCCATAAAATTTTACGAAAACAAAGTTTAATGGGTAAAGTAATCTCATGATATTCGTCCATTATTTCGAAACCCTCATAACAGGGAAATGAAACAAGCAGTGTTTTCGTTTGTCTTAGCCATTAACGGAAAAAATTTATCAGTCGGTCATAAAAATAGCTGTTACATAGCAGAGTCTACCTGCTAGGCACTTAGACTCCGTGAGTCAGCAAGCAGTTGGTACGATTTTCTAAGGGGATAGGAAACACTTACATTGTTCCTTTGATCACTGTCCAATTCCTGCCAGCGACAGTGCAGACGAGATGGTAGAGATCAAATGTTGTCCTGATTCTAAAGAGCAACAGATAGTTGGTTTTGTAAGTAATTTGCCTCACTTTACTATTTTATGTGATTAATGTTTCGCTGTGTATTATATATCAATTAAGAAGGGGATTTGTATATAAAATTCGTTTTTCTTGTTGTAATTATACCTAACTTTTTAACTGAGTGCATCGGTGTTAGCTACCATACAACAAAAATAAACTTCTTTCTCATTTTTTTTAAGTTCTGATAAATAATTTTTTTAAAATTGTTTGGGAATAAGATTCTTTTAAAGTTAAAACCATTACAACATCGATAAAAGTGTTATACTTTTGCTAGGAAAAATTATAACAGTTTAAATATTGTATTATAAATTGATTTTTTCCACCTTAATAAACATCCATTATCCCAATTTTTTTCTTAATTTTTGCTAAATTAATTTAGTCACTTTTATTAATAATCACTTGCGAATATTTTATTTTTAAATTAAAATCCTTACAATGTCATAAAACTATTTTTTAAACTTCTGCTATAAAAACTTTAAGTACTATTTCATAAATATTTTTAAATATTATAATTATGATGTGGAATTGATTATAACTATGAGAATAGACAAAAAAATGTATTTTATCGTCTTCAAAAAATTATCATTCACGATCTCTTTACAAAAGAGGTGGAAATGGCTATGGAATAGTTTAGTCTTTGGCCTTCGGTACAATATCTTTTAGGTTCAATTTCCAGCTCTGCTGAGACAGTTTGTAATAGCTCAGAGTCCACTTTATATCGAAATACCCGATGATCTAATTAGATCTATTGCTAAAAAGTGACAATAGAGTGCCAAATGAAGAAGAAAAATCACTGCCTCTTCATCTTTTTGTTATCTTTTTCACTTTGTATAAATTTTCTAATAATTGTTAATTTATAATCGTTTGCAAATATATTATTCGCAAGCGATTTCTTTTAAGCTGAAATCATACCATCAATAAAATTTCGGTTAGAATTATAGAAAAATTATCAACTGTGGATTATTAAACTATAATTTTTTTAGTTTAATAATCCACAGTTGAAGTGTAATATAAACATTCTATTCGAGTGACAACGCAAAATGAACTTCTCTGTTAGATTTGGGAGGCCTTCCTAATGTGGGGCAACTGCCCCATATACCCCTGCCTTATTCGGACTTTGATAATAGGTCATAGCTGACGACACATTTCCTACTGATTTTTTTCTGCCGACTAACTCGGGTCGGGTCGCGAGAATAACTCCTTTTTTCGCGGTCAATTATGACAATTTCTGGTGAAGACAAATGCCTTTGTAAATAGTTTCACTTGTCAAAATTTAAATATTAGTGAATATATTTCTGACTCGTACATTAATTTTTTTCTGGTCTGTCCAGAAATTTTTTAAAGTATAATATTTTCCATAAAGATCCAATATGAGTATTGTGTTACTCGTGCTGTTTTTGATTTCAGTTTCTGTAATTTAAAAGTTGCTTTAAATTTGTAATTTATAAAGTAGTTCAGAAAATGATACTTAGAACTGCGACGAATGATGTCATTTTTTTGTTGCACCAGCATGTTTCCCTGTACCTAATCCTAATTGACTGTAGCAGTTGTAGAAAAGCAGCCGGGTTGACTCTTCAGGATTTTGAATCGGGGGCCCCAATGCTGTAACTGCCACCTCTACAGGTATCATTTCACTAGAAGGACAGTGCAACCACACCCAATTTTTAACGTGCCTCAACCGCCATTAGTGAACGCGATGGATTTTCGGTTAAGCCGGGATTCGAACTTATTACCTTCCGATAATGAGAACGACACTTCAACTAGGCAACCACGGCCAACTTTTAGTTGAAATAATTTTTAGTAAATTTTCATTTATGTCATAAATTATATTTATTTTGTTGTATAATATCCGGTTACATGGATTTCCATCTTTCATCAGTACAATGGGTGGACGCTTTATAAATGGGGGCACCCAATGGGTATCATAATTGAGAAGCGGGGACCAAGCCTGCAAAGGTATCACTTCACATAGAGCCTAGGTTCCCCAAGTGGTCCAGGTGGACCCCCAGGGGTCCATAGAAGACCACACGGGGTTCACGTAGATGTGAAAAGGAAACAGGGGTTCACAAGTTGTAAGTGGGGTCCACGAAAAATTTTCTGTTTTCATAATAAAGAACAAACATTTCGGCTTGGATTTACCTATCAACGTAGACAGGTCGGATCATTTACTAGGTACTCAAAAATATTTGAGATTCAGTTCAAACATAGAATTGAATAGAACAATAGATAATAGTACAAGTGTACACCACATGTCGAGACTTGCAAAATGCTGCCCGTCTCATTGAAAGTATGACTATCTTTTATTGTTGATTTTTTGTCAATTGTTGATTGTTTGTAATAATAAATGTTTATAATTTTGTATAGCCACGTGTATACTATTTTAATAAATAGGACACAAGAAAATGTGATACTTTTTTTTCTTAACACCCCCAATGTAGGATGATATTTTTTAGGAGTTTTCTGGGAATACAGTGAAAATGCAGCAGCAGGGGGTATACCAAAAATAGTAAAACTTTGAAAGTGGTCCACGAGAAAAAAAGTCTGGGAACCCATGACAAAGAGGATATTGAGACCACGCCGTACTAAACGGGCCTTAGCTGCATTTAGTGAACTCGGTGGATGTTCGATTGGGTGTGGATTCAAAACTATCTTCCCATAATGAGAAGGGATGTCCTCACCAGCCCGCCACCGGGTCCCGCAAAGTAGATTTATAACTTTACATCAGTAACGATTATTCGAGAAAATATTTTTTCTGTATTCTTTCTCAGTTTTAATCACAAATGTTGTCATTAATTACTCTGTAATTTCTTTCTCAACTTCAAGCAGAAAAGCAATGTTTGCCTTCAGCTGAGGTGGGAATCGAACCCAAGAACCTCCTCTCTGAAAAAGGCAGTCATTTCTAGAAAACTCCTAAAGGGAAATAGTTTCGACTCTAAACAGCGGTCAGCAAAACTCTCGACAGACACTTGCATTACTAAGCTTTCTTTAGATATCCTGCACCGGGGCAGCCTATCTCTGCCTGCTGTAAGGCACTGGAGCTCGGGAGGCCGTCGAGTGAAGCCTCGCTTGTCACGGGCACCGATTGGGAAGGTGTCCACATTCTCCCTCACTGGGATGCTGGGTCTTCGTGGGTTGGGGACGCGCGATATATAAGAAGGAAGGTGTATTTAAAACAGTAACCAGGTCACTCCACTTACGCGGTGTGGTAGTGTCTATGCAAGTAGCCCACTTTGAGAGGGGTGTTGTGTGGAGATCGAAGAACAAGTACGAAAATCCTCGGCTGATGTGAGGACAGATCATACATTAACCAAAGACTAGCGGGAATCTGGATTCGAATTTTGATTGAGCCCCCCCCCTCCATAAATTGACTGACTGAGAACGTAGTTTCCGAAAGCGTGAGCTCGTAAGAACTGCAAGAAATCACTTCAAATCATACAAAGGGAAATTAATTCAACAGGTGTATATATACGTACTAGGACTCATGGTGGTCGGTGGCAGGATGGCGCTATTCAGAGTAAGAGGCTCCCGGTTGGATACCGGCTACTGCTGAACAGGGAGGGATGCGAATGTGGAGCTGCCGCATTCTACAGGTACGTCATTGGCCGCGGCCAGAAACTGCGTAGGCGGCCATACACTCCCTCGCTAGGTTGCAGGAGCTCCCTGGCTAGGAGACCACGTTCATCTGTGACGTCCAAAGTCCTGCCGCTGGTGTGGCGTGTGTGTGGAGAAGAGGGTGCCAATTCAGGTGTTACCTCGTCACATGACTGGGGTTCAGAAGGACGATGCGCTTGATGTCAGACGTGTATTCCAAACCTGGTACAAACAATATGGTAAGGGCTCATCTGCACCCCTGTATGTACCCAATCCTGAACTGGCCTCCACCAGTGAAACGGAAGCAGCAGTTGCTTTTCGTGCAGAAGACTCCCGAATGCCACCCCCCCAACACGTTTCCAAACTCGTCCACCTTAAGGAAAAATTTTT
This sequence comes from Latrodectus hesperus, assembly GCA_037975125.1. Taxonomy (NCBI): domain Eukaryota; kingdom Metazoa; phylum Arthropoda; class Arachnida; order Araneae; family Theridiidae; genus Latrodectus; species Latrodectus hesperus. The sequence continues at coordinate 99,510,159 of CM075855.1, forward strand.
GATTTGCTTATAATGCTATGCATGTTGTACAGCATTCTGATGCCCCCTGCGTAGGCTGCCTTTCGGAAATCTTGACAGTAGGCCTAACTCACCTGCTGCGAACGATGAATCTGGAAAAATTTCAAGCAGCCATCCCCCACAGAGATGCGCATGAAGAAGCACAAAATCCAACTCCTGCTCTGCAGTGTCTGGGATCGAACCCAAGACTTCGCTCTGAAGAACTCTGTTGAAACACAAGGTCACAGTAGCCTTTTCTAGATATGGGCGTATCACAAAGGTAGAAACTAAGAAAATCCGAAGTACCTAATCCAACAGATGCCCATAGAGATGTCAGCACACATCTCGTTGTTCTACAGTAGTTAAAATCAAATGAGAAAATTATAAATGAAATAATTCTGAACAAGGAACACCCATAACAAAAGAAATGCTTTTTAATGTCAGATTCGTAAAAAAAAGGGGGGGAATGCCACTCGCATTCTCAGAAGGTCGCCGATTTCGTCCCGAAGACTGTCTTGTAACGATGCATGCATATTATATTTTTTCGTTTTGTCAATATTCAAGAGTGTCTGATTTAAGTGATGTTTTTTTTTTTAATCTTTTGTTTGCGTAATAAGAATTCTTTTTCACATTAAAATTTGTTTACAATTTAACATTGATTTTTTAAATTTATTTAGTCAACTCCATAAAATTCTATTAGAAATTGACTTCATAACAACAATTAGTGACACAGTCGATATAATTCACTTAAAATTTGTCCCATTTACGTTAACATGTTTCTTTATTTTGTCAACAGAGGGCGGCAGCAACCTTGAAATGCGCGATAACTCTGATCCAAGCCATGAAGCAACTGTATAATTATTTTATGGTATGAAACGAAACAATGCTTTTTTGATGTTGAAAACGAAACAAATTATAATGGCATCAGACACAGTGAAAATATATTTGTTCGTATATGAAGAGAATTCTTTTTTCTAATTCTATTAAAACCTGTTTTAAGTCATTCATTATTAAAAGAATATTCAAAACGGATTGAAATTTAATTTCAGTTCGAAAATTGTATGAAAAAAACTAAAGTTGGAGTTTATATTAATGAATGAAAAACTCTATTTTCATTATAATGAATTGAAAATGTAGCGTTATTAAGAAAAATCATATTTATTTGGGTGTATACATTTAAACCTGTGAAATCTTAAAATAAGTAGGCATGTCATAGTCCTGTATCAACTGTAAATTTTCTAAATCAGGTGTAAAATAATTTAAACTGAACGCAGCGAAAAGGATAAGTATATTTAGGTAGTTAATCATCAACTATGTAATACATATTTATACTTCCCTTTAAACTGATACGAGAAATGCAACGTCATATTCTGAATAATCCATCGACATCATTTATGTTAGCTTTTATGACAGGCGGATTTTATTTAAAAAGGTTTTAGTCAATTTTACGACGCGCCCTGATTGAAATCACTTTTTTTATCGAAAAGTGGTAGGAAAGTATTAGTATAGTTATAAAAATAGAGACGATCGTTCACTTTTTTCATTTATAACCTTGAAAAAATTCGTCTGCTTCATTTATCATGTTACGTAATTTTCTTCCATTTCACGTGATGTATATAAACTTGGACAGAACTCGTGATGTGTGACGTAACTGCAGGTCGAAGATGCGATTTTTTTGTTTTCGGACGATAAATGAATTCACATCCCATGATTTCAGATTAAGATCTGTTCCACTTAATGTTTTCTAAATGATCATCTGAATTTCGATTCTAAAAGTAGGCCAGCAGGCTTTTGCGGAATCGTTTTCTATTATCAACTTGATTTGGATTTTAGACCTTCGAAGCGATTCCAAGCAAACACTCCTCGTCCTAAAAAAATAAATAATATTTAAATTCATTTTAAAGATTTATTCCATCAACGGTAAAATAATTTAATTAACATATCAGAGTTTTTCCATCCTTTAAAAATATTTTATATATATATATTAGTCTTTCGTACCTCTAATTTACGAACACTCTCATTTTTACGAACTTGTGGCTAGCCCCGACTTTGGCATCGTAAACATAATGGTAATTTTAACTCTCGTTAACGTGCTAAAATTTTAAAGAATCTCTTTTGTGAACTTTGTTTAGGACAGTTATTTTCCTTTTTCGTTTTTTTACAATCATATTTTTTTATTTGATTTTCTCTTATGCCGGACTGGTTCATTCTTCAGCAACGAAGCAACACGTGTCAGCATTTCAGACGTTGCGGATACAATATTAGACGCAAAGTCTGCATCAGATCCAGTTTTACCATCGGTTCCGCTGTCTGATGTGAGAAAGGCTATAAAGAGATTCATACATAGTATTTGGCAGGAATCTTGGAACTTGCAGGTCGGAAACAAACTCTATACCATTTTCCTTTTCCTCACTTCATTATCAGTTTTACCGTTACGAAGTGCAGATGTTAGATTGACTCACCTTCGTATCGGAGACACACGCTTCACACACAGACGTTTGTTCTTAAGTGAACTAAATCCTTGGAGCGAAACGTGGGATGAACCATTCACTGTTTATCTTATTTTAATTTCATGTCATAATTTTAGTCAATAACATTTACTCTTTTAATACTGCTTTTATAACTTTATTTGATATAATAGAGGATCCACCTCATTAAAAAAATATTCGCTTTTTTGAGAGTAATAGGCTTTATACATTTAATTTGTATATTAAATTTTAAAACTATATATTTTTTCCTTTTTATATCTGATTAGATTTTAATATAATGTATACACTGATTTTTGTTTTTTAAATTTTTAATGTTGCTTGGGTTTTTGAAAAAAAATTTAAAAAATAAATGCAAAAAATCTTACTCTTGGCGGAGCATATTCATTTTTGGACCTTGCGCCTTAAAATCCAACCAACCAAGTCAGGAAGCTACATGTGATTTGTATGGAAACTAAAACTTCATCTCTCCCTCGAGAGCAACAAGTGCCCATGTTAAATGCCAGATATTTTGTAATGCAAAGTAATGGAGGAATTTTTGAAAATTAATCTCCCTTTCTTACTGAAAGAGGAATTTCCATCTATTTAGGGGAAGTGAAATCTACCAGAAAGCTGAGAACTGGTGATTGTTTATGGAGACCGCTACAGATAAACAATCAGCATTAGCTATTAAAACGAAAAAAAAAATCTGATCTCTGGATGTGAATGTTTTACTTCACAAGACATTAAACTATTCCCGTGGAGTCATTTCCGCTGCGGATTTGCTTAATACGCCTACCATGGAGATGCTCGAGAATTTAAAGGACCAGAAAGTCTGCGCTGTTAAGCAAATAACGATCAAAAGGGGTGGGGAATCGTACTTAATACGAAAAACCTGATTTTGACTTTCACAACACCAGACTTACCGGAACACATAAAAGTCGCATTTATGCGGTGCTCTGTTGGGCCGTTTACACCAAACCCTCTGCGATGTTCTGTCAACGGTTTGGGCATTCAAAAATGTCTTTTAGAGGAAAAGATATTTGTGCTCGATGTGCGACGGTAGGTCATGACAGTGTTTCCTGCAATGCCAAAGAAAAGGGAGTCAACTGCAAAGGTGACCACCTTTCTTATTCCCGATCTTGTCCTGCATAGCAAATGGAGAAAGAAATCACTTCTGTAAAAGTGAAGTCAAATGTTTCCTATCTGGAGACTCGAAAGATTGTCATGTCCCGATCTCCACAAGCCGAAATCAGTTATGCGACAGTTACTAAAAAATCAACATCCAGCAACACTCAGATTCTGATTCACTTCTTCCTGAAAGATTACAAAATCTTAAGTATCAACTCTATGTAAATCTCCCATGGCGAAGTCTGAAGCCCTGAAAGCTCTTAAGTTGAAGCATGCTGGGGAATGTTTTCGAAAGTCTTCCTTGATTTCTAAATCTGCCTTTGTCATAGTGGATTCTGATGTAGTAAGTTGGCGTCCCTCAGATGTTAATTTTTGCAGATACATCTGAGTTCCCCGTGAGTAGCACTTTCAAGGGTGCGTTTGCATTTACTTAATGTATTCCTTTGTTTCTTGGAATTGTCGTGGTTTTCAGTCACGCATTGACGATATCAAATCAATAATTTCTACCTATAATCCCGTATGTATGGCTTTACAGGGAACTTGCCTGAAGTCCACAAACACATCTAATACACGTGGCTATTCAACTTTCAGAAAAGATTTCAATGAAGATTCTATGTCTGGTGTGTATATTTTAACTTCGCACGCATTCCTAAGAGTAGCACACTCTTTAAATACAAATTTACAAGCTGTTTCTGTAGGAATTTAAACCACATGCTTGTTGAGTATATGCTGCATTTATCTACCACCGCATGTGATGTCATCAATTTAGAGAAATAGTTTAATAGAACAGTTCCCACCTCTATTTTTGTCACTTGGTGATTTTAACAGCCTTGTGGGGAAACGTAGATACTAATTCTCGCGGTCGACAGGTAGAGCAGTTTTTGTCTGATAACTGTCTCTGCTTGCTTAATATCGACGAGAAAACCTGTTTTCATGAACCTACGCCGACATTCCATTCTCTAGACTTATCTATTTGTACACCATCGCTTTTGCCTTTGTTACAATTTGAAGTTGGAAATGATTTATTTAACAGCGATCATTTCCCCCTGTTTGTCTCTCAGACTGGAAGTAACAGTGAACGAATGCTCACGTGTACAACCGAGCAGACTGGGATTGAATCCAACAATTGTCAGTGATAACAAAAATAGATGTAGAGAGAAATTAGATTGTGAAGAGGCTGTTAAGTACATCACAAAAACATTTATCCGAGCTTCATATAAAACTATTCCTAATGATTCTTCAATTCCCCATAAGCATAGTAAGCTCTGGTGGAATTAAACGTGCCGATTATAACATAAGAAACATTGGAAGGGATGGAACATATTCCGAAGATACCTAAATCCGAAGAATCTTATCGCTTTTAAGAAAGCCAGATTCGCTCGTAGAGTATGACGTCAGAGAAAATCTTGGATTAGTTATGTGTCTTCTGTTAATTTATTCACATCCAGTAAGCAGTTGTGGAGGAAAGTGAAAGCAGTCAATGCTATTTATCAGGATTATCCCATTCCTATTTTAAAATCTGGAGATGCTGTACATTCCTCAGTGGTAGATATTGCTAATGTCATCGGAGAAACTTTTGCTCGGGTGTCCAACTCTGATTTATGTAACAACTCTGATTACTCCCGCATTTTTAAGGGTTAAAAGAATTGCTGAGAGGACACCCAGAAGATTTCATGATCGATATAATCTCCATGAATATAAATGAGAGGCAATTGCAAACAGTTGTAAATAATCTCAGTGCTTGGTGTGCGCAGAATGGCCTTTGTATATCCCCTAGTAAAAGTTGCTGTGTCTATTTCTCTAGAAAAACTAGTTTCCCGCATGATCCTGTCAGCAATAGACCAATTCCTGTGGTGAATGAGATAAAATTCCTTGGTGATTTTCGACAATAAGTTAACCTTCCTTCCGCATATCTTACATTTACAGAAATGCGAGCGATCACTTAATATCTTCAAGATGCTTTCGAATACATCTTGGGGTGTTGACCCCACTTCACTCCTTCGAATTTACCAGTCCTTAATTTTATCTCTTGCTGACTACGGCTGTGTTGCTTATAGATCAGCTAGATCTTTCGTCTTACGCAGATTGGACACAATTCATCACTCTGCTTTAAGGATATATTCTGGGACATTCCGTACATCACCCATCCAGAGTCTATATGTAATCTGCCAACAGTTACCATTAGATCTGCGGCGGGTGCAGCTGTCTCTTATTATTCGAAAATTATGTCCACTCCTCAATCCATTACGTTCCACGATTCCTAATGCTGCTCTTAAGATATTATACAATGCCAGACCATCAAGCATTCAACCTTTCTCTCTCGTATTAAATCCTGAAAAAATCCTCTCTCTCGTATTTTGCTGTCTGACCTATACGATGTCCGGATTGAGTCTACAGACTTCTTCGCACATTTATCTTGGTATGATCTACCCATTATTGTACTTGATCCCTTTAAGAAGATATAAGAAATTGGGCACAAATACTGCCATTTTTCCACAGCTTTATTCATTTCATCGCTGTCAGTATACTATGTACACTTCCGTGTTCTCTGATGGATCCAAAACTGCAGGAGCTGTTGGCTGTGGAGTTTATCTTGATGATACCTCCTACAGTTACAGCCTTCACAAATCCTGCTCCATCTTCACTGCTGAGGCTACGGCTATATACCGAGCACTTCAGCAGATAAGAACTAAAAATGAACATAAATTTTGCATATACACTGATAGTAAGAGTCTTAGAAGCAATGGAAAATATGAAATTTAACTGTCATCCTGTTGTGTCCAAGGTTTTCAAATTGCTTGATTCTCTTACCAGCAATGAATGAGATACTGTTTTGTTAGATACCAATCCACGTAGGAATAGATGGCAATGAGAAGGCTGATGCGGCCGTATGCATCTACTTCCTTCAGTACCATCACAGTGGAGGTGAGAAAAGGATTTAAACGTTGCATGCATTCTCTTTAGCAGGAATCTTGGAACATGCAAGTCAACAACAAACTCTCTATTCCTTTTTCTCATTCATAATTCCATTGCCTGTACGAAGCGCAGACGTCAGACTGACTCGTCTTCCTATCGGTCACATGCATTTCACCCACAGACATTTACTTTTAAATAATTTAAATCCTTGGTGTGACACGTGTGATGAAGCATTCACAGTACCATTATATCTTAGTTGTTTGTATTAATTTTAACCATTATCGCTTTATATTATTTAACAGTAATATTTTGACATTACACGATTTAATAGGGGAACCACCACATCGCAATCTATTTGCTTTTTAAAAGCTATTAATTTTATGCATTTTATCTAACTTCAGAAATATATATTTTAAACCCAAAACTTTTATTTTATATATATATATATATATATATATATATATATATATATATATATATATATATATATATATATATATATATATATATAATTTTTAACTTTATATCATTTAAATTATAAATTTTATTTTGACATTTCTAATATTTTTAAAATTTTAATGGGTTGAGGAAGAGAAGAGGATATTACTCGGACCTTATGACTGGCGACGCTTGTCCTTATTTGGACTTTGCGCCATTAAAACCAACCGACCCATATTTGTTTTCCTGACCGAGAGCCCTGGGGTGTGAAGCCTATAATATGGTTAGGTGGTCAGCCTAACGTGAAACCAGCAGTATTGAGTACCAAGCCTGCTTGGGAACTAAGTTTATCGATCCACTGAAGGGATGAAAGGCTGAGTCGACCTTGCATAGCCCGAATATAGAACCTGCGCCTTGGATTTGGTTTGTCACTCAACGGTCATTTTTCACACACGAGGGCAATTTAGACAGACTTACGACTTAAAGTGAATTCGGAACCACTACAAAGATCCAAGCCCAAGATGGGATTGGAACTCACTAACTGTTGAACCATTCGGCTACCAGCTCGGCATCTAGCCTTGAAAGCGTTACCATTAAGCCACCGGGTTTCGTACATATGGCATGTCAATTTAAAAAATGAAAACAGTTAAAAATAAATCATTATAAATGAATACAGTTGAGTTCAAAATAGTATATTTACTCACTAGTTGAAGTTTGTTGTGCCAATAAAATTAGTAAGTTTGGACCTTAGCATAGTTTTCTCATTGAAAAAAAATAGAAATGAAGTTTTTGAGAAATGGAGGCCTTACAACCCAACACATGAAATGAAGTGAACCAAAGGTGTTATTTGTGTGAAAGAAATCTCAGGCGAAGAACAGGAAAGTATCGACGGATGTCCAGCTAGTCAGGGTCTACGTCTGGAGAGTCAGTGCCCATATTAAGGATATCTCAATAACGATATTGTAAACAGCAGCAAAGCAGAAAATTTGAAGTTTTGGTAACTAATTACGATAGAAATATATGCAATGTGAGTTATTCCAAATCTTATTCTTCATTATCCGAACAGGAAAAATGTTGCAAATCCTGATTTAAATCGGAATCTAAAGGTGTGTCGTCACACGCGTTTTCTTGCTGTACCGACTCTTTATCTGCTGATATAATTGTCGCGCAGGCAACTGAGTGGTTAATATTCTAATGTTCGGTTCGACAGTTAGGGGGTTCGAATCCCACTTTAAGTGGACTCCGTAGTGATTCGGAGTCCATTTAAAATTGTAGTCTCTGTCTAATTGGCCCTCGTGTGCAACAGTAACCGTTGAGCGACAAACGAATTTGGATTCCGGTTCAACAGTTCATGGGTTCGATTCCATTTTCGGATTTAGATATTAGTGGTTCGGAAATCGATTTATTGTAATACTGATCTAATTAGCCCTCGTGCACGAAATATGATTACAGTGACAAATAAACCAAACCAGAAGATGTAATTTGAATCTCACCGGATGTGACGCTATTTTCACTTTCTATTTTGCACAAGCGATACTCTCATCTCATCTTTACAAACACCACATTGCTTAAAATTCTTAACACGTAAACTCCGCAATGTTTCATCTTGAATGGATCTGTCGAGCTGGCAGCCGAATGGTTAGTGCTCTTGCCTTCGGTTCAACAGTTCGTAGGTTCGACTTCCACCTCAGGAAACGATGCCTGTAGTGGTTCAAAATACACTTTCAACCGTAAGTCCTAATCTAATTAGTTGCATAAAATGACCGCTAAGTAACAAATAGGGTATTGACGGTTATAAAATATGCTACAAAAATGAATCATAGTTGAGAGTATCATTGGAAAATTCTGGTAAATAGATACATAGTAAAGATTTTTATTTCCGATATTCCCATGAAATATTCTATGCTTTCATTGGTTTGATGAAAACAATTCGCAATACAATAAATCAATCGAAATTTTAAATACTTCATAAAAATAATATAATGAAATTTTAAATAATTTTACACCGAAATATAAAATTATTTTTTAAATTTCATTACATTTTTATTTATGAATTGTTATCTCGAAGTTTTAAATTTTATAAATATTATGGAGTTCTAAATTTACTGTTTATGGATGATATCTGTGGCAGTATCTGCTTCAAGTCTTGGATCATACATGTCAAAAATTTCCATCATGCATTTTGATCATTGAATCAGAATCATATTAGGAGATATTTTTATAAAATGCTTTGTTTTCGTTCTCAAATCTTCGAATTCTGGAATTTTTAATTTTAGGGAGACATTGAATAAAATAAAATTAATAGAGATTTGAGATAGTATTTTCATTTCCCGAAATCTTTGAATTGTAGAATTTTTAATTAAACTTTCAATCCATGGAAACATTGAATTAAAACCTAGTTAACGAAAAAAAAAATTTGAGACAATATTTCCATTCTTCAAAATCTTAGAATTCGGAATTTAAATTTTCAATCTGTGGATCATTGAATTAAAATCAAAGTAGGAGAAATTTGATAGAATGTTCTACTTGTGTGTATATTCTCGAAAATCTGTTCTGGAAATTTTCATTCGAATTTCCATTCGTGGGAACATTGAATTAGTCAAATTAAGAGAAATTTAAATGTGAATGCTCCTTTTCCCATCTCGGAAACTATTTGTTCTGTAAATTTTCATTTTGGCTTCCAATTTATGAGAAAGGCCACCCTCTTGAAATTATTCTTTTTTTCATCCCCTCATCTCCAGGAAGTGCTCCCCTCCCTCCCTCCGATCTCCGCATGGTGCAAACTATAAAATTAGTGCTCCACCCACCCGATAACACCAGAGAGCGATTACTGGAAGCTTCCAATCAGCTGTGCCCCGGTTAAAAATACTTTTATCGTGAATTTTAGAAAAATTGTGGAACTTTCTACTTTCTTTAAAAGTGTTTACTGAGCGTGAAGATAAGGATATTTTTTCCGAAATGGGAACTACTGGTCGATTGATAAACAGCGGTGAGAAAATCACGTTCTTAAACACGCTGCGCTCAATAAGCAATCGCACTTGTGTGCTGAAGTCTCCGAAGCTCCAATGGTAATAAACTCTTCTTGAAAGCCTGACCGAACAGAAGCGAAATGAAGTTTTACTTGTTCACCTTCGGAAAGGTATTTTCAATTCTTAATTTTATTATTTCACTTTTCTCATAAGAACCTTACTTATAGCAATTGCTTTTCGTTTAAATCTTGTAAGACTTAACCATTTTTTTTACAAGAATATAGTTAGCCCAATTCATTGTCTTGTTCATTTATTAAGGTTCGTTCTATGGATATATAATTCATTGATTAAAGTAAAAATTTAAGTAAAAAATTATAAATAAAAAAGTTATTTATCATTTAGAAATTTTTATTACCGCTAATGTTCGAAAATCTTTACCTAGTTCAATTGTCGAGTAAACGATTTGTTTTGTGTTGTTGCTTATCCCCGACTGGCGTGACAGTACCATCACACCAGCCCCATGAATCCAAAAATAGTCAGTCTCTCAAGCACCACCTCCGGTCTCAAATCCATGTCCCCTCTCTCACACCCAATGCACTGAAAAGTATGAGATGGGGAGTCCTGAACCACTCGACATTTGGGACAGAGAGGGTAGACCTTGGTACCAGAGACGTGTCTCTGAGCAAGCAGGTGGCCACTTCGCAGTCTTGTCAAAGCCGTTTGGCTGCATCTCTTGTGTTTACCCACTAGTGCGGAACCAGGATGTTTGCATGTGTACCATTCGTGGGTAGGAATGGTATCCCTAAAAGTAGCATTGAAAGCCATCCTAACTCTAGAGGTCAGCTCTGAGGACGACAAGCAGTCTCCAATGATGTTATTCTGTAGGCTTCCACCCTTGGCTAACTTTCCGCAATTTCGTTCCCATACACATTAACATGAGATGACACCCACTGGTAGACTATGGTACAGGCTTTCAAATTAGTAAGATGTTGTACTGTGCAGAATCAAAAGTGATATTGAAAAATAAGGGATATTCTATAAGTTTCCTTAATTGTAATAATGTTTGGAACCATTTGATTTTTCCAGCAACGCTTTTGATGGATTGATTATTAGTTCTATTTATTGATTGTTCGATGGTATTAACTTGATTCTTTAGATATCAAAAAATAAATACTATGTCAGTTTAACCGTACAGAAAATGTTTGTCTGCAGCGAAAGATTTATTTTCATTTAAATGGGTGTCCAGCCATTTTAACTCTACTATTTGGAAATTTCAGCGAAAGAAATTTCTAGAATAAGCACATGTATAAGCAACTTGATTGATTTAATTGATGTATATTGAGACTTTCAGCGGCACTAAAGGCTATTGTCTCCATATTTCCAGAAATTTAATTTCTATTTAGAATAAGTCCACCGTGAGAAGAAATCTTGAAAATCTTCTTATATTTGTCCGATTATTCAAGATCATTTGTAGTCTTTCTTTGAAAGAGTCATATTATTGGCTAAAAAGTTCGCGTTCTGGATATTTCTTCTTTGATTTGTATGTTTGCTACAGTGAAATACTATATGATCTATATCATTGCAGATCTCCTACATATTTGACAAATTTCTGATTCTGTTAAATTGAAATGATGTAAAAGGGCTGGAGTAATTAACATTCGTGTTGTAAATCTCCCTTCGATAGTAAGAGATTCACATATAGTACTCCACGCTGGTATATTTATAATAATGTCGTTATATTTAATAGATAAATATAGATTCATAGGCATGAGTTATGTCATTTCTGTGGAATCTTTTTAAGTCTTCGCGAGTGAAATCCCAGGAAGATACATATCTGTTTCTGTTACTGATTTAGCTAATTTATCAGCCGATTCGTTTATAAAAATACTCTTGTGGTCAGAAACCCGAATGATCTTTAGGAGAGGATAAAATTTTGCTGCTTGCTGTAACTTATTTCTTAAGCTAAGAATAACTATAGGAGATCTTATTGTAGAGCCATAAGAACAAATTTACTATCCGTAAAAATGTAGTTCCGTACCTTGAAAACCATTAAGTCGTCAATTGTTTGGCCTGTTGCTAGAGCTTCTGCTGTAAATATTGAGTTAATATTGTTAATTCGAAACCTGATTTCTTGATATGGAGACCGTGCAGTGGTTGCCGTCATATTAGTAGACTTGGATGCATCAGTTGAGATAATATGAATTGGCTGAAATTGTACGCTGAGGAATTCCTCGAATAAAGGTAAGGTTTGATTTTCGCTCGATTTGATGAGGGCTCTGTTCTGAAAATCAGTTTTCTATATGTATGAAAATGGAGGCAGGCAATGGTTCTTGTGGAAGTACAAACTGTATGAGATAATCAGGGGATATTTCAAATTCTTTTAGCCTTTGAAGTAATAAGTTAATCTGTTTATATTTCAAATTTTGTGATTCTTTTTCACCTGAAATATGATTATATATAGGTGAAAAATCTTTTAAGGAAAATTTATTCATCCAGAAGTTAAAATTTATTTTCTTGAATTTATAATAAATCTCTTCAGTATAGGAAATTTTGTGGAGGACAGTGTTTGGTGTCCATTTAGGTAGACCAAGAGCTATTCGAGGAGCAGTAGTATAACATGCTTCTGATGGTTGGAGGACTGTGCTGCTGCTGCTGCTGTATAGAAACAGACCACAGATGCGTTGACTAGGCTTAATAAGTGATCTGATTGAGATGACCTTTAGTAAATTGATTCTTTTATAAGCTCTGTTTTTCAGATAATTTATATAGTTTCGGCATTTCTTTTATCAATCGGAATTCCTAAGAATTTCATTTGATTTTTCCACTCAATTAGACTACCATATGTTGAAGGACCAATTTATATCTTCTTTGCGCGCTTGGATAAGTTAATTGCAGAGCATTTTTCATAGCTGATTTCCAATATTGTCACCACAGATTGATACTTTACAAAGCATTTAAAAGATTTGTTTTTAATCTACCAAGGCAGTCACGAGTACCGCAAATAAGAATATCATCTGCATGTACTAAACCTTCAATTTCTTGAGGTGGAGTCTCAAATTAGCCATGAACATTGTGAATAAAAAGGGAAATGAAACCGACCCCTGAGGAACTCCCTTTTTTCATGTATTGGGTGGAAGAAAGACAACTGCGCCTGTCAGTTTTTTTATTTAAAATGGAGAGAAAACAATTATCATAACGGAAGGTAAGCTTCACTTACCTTTTCACAACCAAGGAACTCCACGTTTTTTTTTTCCGGTGAATCTATTAATAATCGACAGATAATTTCTATTCTCAATAAACAGTGGTGTCTTGCAGTTAGTTTAACACACTTAACTGAAATTATCTTTACAACGAACACGTTAATGCTAAATATAAACAGCACACTACATTAAAAAGGGAAACAAAGGAAGTATCGAACATTCATTCACATTCCCTGAGCTAGGCTCAGTATCAACTGTGGTTTCTTTGGCAGTGGCGCTGCAGTCGCGCAACAGGTGGGAGTTCGTGACAGCGCCATTTTATTTGAAAAGAGCGGTTTTTTAAAAATTCATGTGTATCCAACATGTAATATTTCCTGTAATGCCTAGGTTTGAGCATTTTTGAACTAAGCCATCTATATAAGCTGAGTCGTAAGCCGATTTGATGTCTACAGAAATTCCAATCATGATTTTTTTTTTATTATTAGCTGCTTCTTTTATCATGTAAAAGGATTTGTATAGAAGATTGGCAGTCCCTAAAAGGCATAAAACGCAAATGGTTATTCTAAAGTTTATATTTTTAATTAAAAATTTGTAGATTCGGCAATTCAGTATTGTTTCAAAAATTTTACATGGAGCAGATGTTGGAGAGATAGGACGATCATTTTTAAAATCAGATTTGGAGTTCTGAGGTTTTAGAATAGGAAGAATAATCGCATGCTTCCATTTGTGAGGAATTTCATCATTGAAAATATTGTTGAAGATTTCGAGTATTTTTCTTCGAAGAAATGGTTGAAGTATTTTGAAAACTATTGCAGAGATGTTATCAGATTTAGGGGTAGTAATTTTAGTCGATTGTATTGCTGTCTTGTTCAGATAAAGTAAAGGGTTTATTGAGTTCTACATTCCCTGGTCCACATGATAGTCCTAGGGGATGGGGAATGAGTATTCTGATGAACGAAACATTTTAGCAAAAGCTTCCCATTGTTTTTGAGGAACCCAAAGCTCTTGGCCATTGACATACATAACTTTGAGTGTGACAGAGAGAAAACATTCCTTTGGGAGATAGATTTGAATATTCGAAACGTAAAATATGGGTCTTGCTGCGATTTACAGACATTATCCCAGTAATTTCTTTTTGAATATCTAATAACTTGTTTTAATCTGGCTGAAAAATTTTTATAACGAATCCAAGAGACATTTAGATGTTTTTTAGCTTTTTTCAAATAGTCGTTTCAAAAACAAGAACTTATTGCAAAGAGGGTTCCACCATGGGGGAAGGGATTATTTTTAAATAGCTTTTTCGACTGCGTATTTTCATTGATTATCGGAGTGATATGTATTTCATTCGGAATAAGATGTTAAATTTATAAGTTAGGTTTCCTGATTTACTGATTCTCTAATTTTATACTATCTGTAGATTTTACCTATTTGAGGAGAGATAGGCTTGTAAAACTGATTTCAATAAATATAGAAAAATGATCACTATCATTGGAATCGTCTGAAACATACATTGTTGATCTATTGAATATATCAGTTGAAAAATAAGAGATAAATATTTTAAAGAAAGGGATCCTCTTGGGGATACATGAGTTGGCGACGAATCGTTCAAAAGGCAAAGGTTATGTTCTTCGAACCAAACTGCTAAAGCTTGTCCTGCTAATGTATTACTATTACCTCCTCATTGTTGCTGCATGCCCCCATAGGCCAGCAGCGCTAGACCAGGTCCATGATTGTACACTCTACAATAATCCAAAACCAGAAAAGAGTCGTCAACCAAGTCCTGCCTGGAGAGCCCTAGGCACTCAAGGATATGTTCAGGCGGTAGAGCAGATAGTACAGGTTTCAAAGGTTCGGGAACCCTCAGAAAATTTTAGGGTCTTAAGATGTCCACTTCGAAATCGGGCGAGAATAGTTTGTTCCTGACGACTTAAGTCGTTAGTCAGGGAGCCTCCGGGACGGGAACTTTGGTACCAGTAGTGTACCGGAGGGACACTCTAAGCCATTTTGTTCTTAATTTTTTCTCTGGAGTGAATCTCCGTGAAAGTGAGGAGCTACATTAACGGAGGCCGCGCCAGCACCAGCTTTCGCCAGAGCATCCGCAATTTCATTTCCCTCAATATCGACGTGGGAAGGAAACCTCCCCATTGTGTATGTTGCATATCCCCGCGAGCATAAGGCATGGTCCGAACAGAATACTTTGAAGGCATTTAAAGGAGTTTAAATTAATGGTTCCCTTGGGGAATAGAAATTAATAGAATGGAGTATTTTACGTTATTATGATAAATTTTCACTCATGATTTCATTCTTTAGTAGATCGTTTTCTTCTAAATTTACGATTTGAGATGAGATAGCCTTAGATACTGCTATCCTCAATCCTCCATCTGCGTGATTGCCCCCATCTTTCCTGTGTACAATTTTTAGGGGTACATGTATGGAGTGGTGTGATTTTAGGAGTTTCTTGGAAGACAAGGATATCCGAAGAGACAAAAGCATCCATTAGAATACCTCTTATATTCCATTGTCATACTTTCATACGGAAAGAATTTGCAACCGTTAAGACTTTTGCCTCTATATTCTATAGGAACGAATTCAAAAATTTTATATTCTATACTCTTAAAAACCAAATTAAGTTGAAAATCAGTTACAAATAATTCAGATTTGAAACTTCTGATTAGTTCATGGTTAAACTTCTTGGTGGATTTGGTAGACCCTTAAACCGTTCTAAGTTTGTTCTATTAATATGTGGCAGAGGAGTGTGGTCTTCAATATCTATCTCGTTTTTGATTATAGCATTATTCTCTTTAGTTATTTTATTAAATTTGGTGGAGTTACTTTTCAATTTCTTTGAAGGTTTACAGTATTACATAGATATGTATTCGTTGGGATATTTAATTGTTGTATTTTTGTTACTAAAATTTCTGTTAAACTTGAGAAAGTTTCAATAATTTTGGCGATTTCGAAATCTTTAATGTTTGATACAGTACGAATGACATTTTGGAAGATTCTATCATATTTTTTTACCTGGAAATTATGATTTTGACTTGTAGATCCTGTAACCACGTTGGCGTAGGTTTTCTTACTGCTATTGGAAAAGGATCTGCGTGCTTCGCTAATCGTGAGGTGATTCAAAGACCTGAAAATCCATTTCACGTTTTCTCTCTCGCAGCTGTAGTAGTCAGCTCTGTGTTCTAAATTACAGTTATTACATTTCACCTTATTTTGAGAAAAGTCCCCGTGATTTTTTAGGCCGCAATTAACGCAAACTGGATCAGAATTGCATTTATTACTATTGTGATTAAATTTAAAACATTGCCGTGGTCTATCGACGAAAATTTCAATTTTGTGATTTATTATGTATAGTTTGATTGATTCAGGTGAATTCCCAGAATAGTTATTAGAATAGGGCTAGTCGGATAATTATGATTTTTATTTAAAAACCTTTTAACTTCCAATACATCTATTATTTTCTGGTGTAAATTTCATTAAGAGCTATGGAGACCGGTGTACAGTGAATTAGAAATTTAATCGTGATACTTTCCCAAACTATTTGGGGAAGATTGTAGTTCATTGATTCCAACTGTTTTTAAAGCAATTATTGGATCTGTGAAGTTGAAGTAAAAATTCTTCCGTCTCTTGTATAATTTAAATCTGAGATTTTTCATATTCCGGAATCTTACATTTAATCTCGTTTTTTATGTATCTTGGGTCATTATTTGGAATTGCTTTAGTTACCTTAGATTTAAGATTTTATACGGTGAAGCTTCCTTTTGGTATGCCAATTCTACAGAGCCTTCCACAACGCTCTAAAGTAATTTTCTGGGGCATCTTTACAGTAGGAGCATTCATCGTGAAATGCATCTTTAAGCGCCAAGTTAGAATGCGCCACCTTGACGCTTTATCTGTGTCGAAATTTTTCCACGAAGGCGTATTAAAATTAAGTTTCTGTGCTTTAAAGATTAAAACAATAATAAGTCTTAATTTCACTGCAGTAAAATACCACAAAACTTGAGAATTACTGACTTATAAGTTTCTCAGTAATTTTTTACTTCAAAGACAAAATCAAAAATTTTCAAAACTGAAACTTTCATTTCCTTTTACGAATCGCTTTTCCGTAGGATAAGTTCATTGCTTTCTAAGAATGGCTCTGTAAGCAACTTTCAATAATTATTCGATTTCTGATGTTGCCATGTTGAAGAAGTAAAAAATAGAGTGAAAACTGTACCATATAAAAGCCTGAAAAATTGGGGTGTTCAGATGTTTTCAAGAGCAATAACCACTTTCTAAAAATAAATGAATTTTTAAAGTTCGCGAAATTTTAAATGACTATGTGTTTTCTCGTAGAAAAACATATCTTGTGCTTTAGATTGACCAGCATCAATCTCAAGAACCAACAGAAATTTACTTCAAACGTCTTCAATACAATTTTTTTTTTCGAAAAAACTCATTAATTTCTAAAAGCGAGCTCCATTTCTTTTAATGAAGAAAATGTGAAATTGTTTCCTCTTTTATAATTTCAGTACCTGTTGAAAAGCAAAGGATAAAAGCTCAGAAACAATGAGTGAAACTATTTGCAAACGGTAAATTAAAAAAATGATCATTTTATAATCAATGAGTTGTTAATAAGATAAGTAAAACTATTTGCTAACTATTTAAATAATAAAAGAAACGATACATACATCCTACTTAGAAAAAAATATTTTACTAAAGTTGAAGTACGGCAATTTTTCAAGGACACCTTGCATAAAAGTTATAGATTTTATGTTTTGAGTAAGAAAAAGATTCCCATCAAAATCACACAATCATCTTTTTCACCGTTGTTCATTAATTAATTTTACTTTCATTCAACTGGCATTTTTCGCATGGAACTAAAGCATTCAAAATGCTATTCTCTTTCTTCAAACCTTGTTTTCCCTTACCGACACTTGTTCTAAAATACTTAGCTAGCCACGTGAAAATAGATTCATAATAAGACTGGAAACACAGCTACCTTTAGTCATTGAAGCCTTATGTCTGGAACCATCCTTTATTTTTTTACGCACTCCAATTATCATCTGGTGATAAATTAGGCGTCAAAAAGTGGAATAAATTAGGCGTCATGAGTGGAGATGACGTAAAACAGGCAATTTGTGAAGCGAAGCATTCTAATTTAGCCATTAAAAATAATTTCAATTTTGATAGGAACAAATCGATATAACATCATAATCTTCTGAATATTTGTCCGAGTTTGAATGAATATAGCGACTACAAAGAATTGAATAAAACATGTTTGGATGTTGTTCTTTGGCTAATTAAGGTAGACTATATTTCATTTCGAACGTTTATGTCATTGCATGGTTAAAAATTAATTTAAACCGTAATTAAGATTTATTGGAATTCCGCGTAAAGTAACTTACAGTTGACAAAATGTTTATTTGTACACTTCAATTTTGGAATTTTATAGCAAAATAAAATAAGGTAACTAAGTTAAAATTGCAGAAATATATTCTAGTGAGTTAAATAATAAAATATCAACAAAAAACAATCGCATAAACTTTAGTTGATTAATGAATAAAACTTTATAAAAACTATGCAAAAAGAGTATTTGTACACTTACTTTTAGTGACAAATTTTAAACATAATTATAATTATTTTATAGAGAAATTTAATACTTTGTATGGATTCCATTGGCTTTTCCAATTACTTCAAGCATTGGTTCCATTAACTTTTTGGTGGTTTCTTGATATATTTCTTCCCAAGCTGTCACGAGTGCTTCTTTCAAACTTTATTCTTACTTGTAATATTTTTTTCGGACTTGAGCATCCAATAGCATCCACAAATTTTCAATTAGATTTATATCCAGGGATTGTGGTGGAGTTTTGAGGCATCTTGCCGCATTATAAAGCAACCATGTTTTAGTAACTATCACAGTGTGTTTTGGATCGTTATCTTGTTGGAATAAGAAAGTGTCTCCGATGCCCAGTTTTCTAGCACTGTCTAATAAGTTATGCCGCAACGCATCAATGTAACCTAAAGATGTCATTTTTGTGTCAATAAAATGTAATTTTCCTACTCCGCCATGAGCTACACAGCCTAAACCATCACAAGTCCACCACCACGTTTCAGGTCTGAAGTATATTTTTACTATCAAGTGCTGTTTTATTTTTTCGCCAGATTTTTCGGATACTAGGGGGTAAAAAAATTTCAAACTTACTCTTATCTGAATAAACAAACTTTTTCCAGAAGTCCATCGGTTTGCCTTTGCATTTCATAGCAAATTCTAGACTCTTTTTTCTATTAACTTCAGAGATCATTGGTTTCTTCTCGGAGTTCTGCCCTTTAAACCAGCACTATGTAACACATTTTGTTTGAGCGGTCACTCTAATGTTAGAAGATGCGAGGAGGTTTTCTGCAATTTTCTGATTAGAAATTTGTGGTTTTCTAATAGCCATTTTAACAATACTTCGTTTATTTCTTGAAGTTAATTTAATCGGGCCACCTGGCCAGCGTTCATTTTCAACGCGACCAGTATTTTTATATTTTCTTACGATGTAACCAATTGTTGTAAATTGTTGTAACCATCTTTTGAATTTCCCGATAATATTTTCCACTTTTATTAAGATTAACAATACGAGTTCTCACGTCTAAAGAGACTTCTTTTGATTTCGTGGCCATTTCTCAAATTCTTTCTGCGAGTGACCTTCACTGTTAAAAAGATAACCTTCAATGCGTTTAAAAAATACAAACTATCCAAAAAATTAACTATCATGTGAAAAATTACATGAAATGTTTGTAATACTTACCGGAGATATAGGTGTACAAATATACATTTTGCAAGAAATTTTCCAAGTTTGTAAGATTTAGATCTTATTTTCAATTATTTCAAAATATATTTTTCGTTTACTTAGAAATAACAAACTCATGATCCCACATCGCAAGGACTAAAATAGCTCCTTATATGGTTCTAAAATTTAAAAAAAAAGTAGTGTACAAATAATCATTTTGCCTACTATATGTTCCGAAACTCTGATTGCTTCAAGATAGAAGAGGTGTTACAGTTCTTTTCCCGCCTTTTAAAATGATCTTGTTTGTTTAACCACTATAGATACAGAAAAAAATTTAGGATATTGCATTTTCATTCTTCCTTCCTTTCCGCAAAACAATTTTTGTATGGAAAATAAAGGAGCTTACTATATATTTTTAGATTTTCTTGCTGAGTTTTTTCTCTGAAGCGAACGTGATTTCGGTTTTCTCAAAATGTCATCGTTCGGGAAAATATTGGAAGAAGGTATTTCATTGAATACTTAAAGATAATTTTCAAGTCTTCCACACACGCCGAGCTGGCAGCCGAATGGTTAGCGCTCTTGCCTTCGGTTCAACAGTTCGTGGGTTCGAATCCCACCTTGGTCATGGATGTTTGTAGTGGTTCGGAATCCACTTTAAACCGTAAGTCCCGGTCTAATTAGCCCTCGTGTGCAAAAAATGACCGTTGAGCGACAAACAAACCAAACCAAACCAAGTCTTCCACACACTTCATTCGATTTATTCTTAGCAGATCTATGTGCAAGAAGTTTCGTAATCAGAAGCAGCATTTTAAGCAAAACTTAGTAAATAACGATATCTATTCCTTAAAGATATTTCAAGTCTCAGCCCCCTCCCGCGAAAGCTGTTGGCATGCGTTTTCCTATAGATAGTTAGCAGTCATTGATATGTGAGGAAAATATTAAATCTCGCGAGGTTACGTTGGGAAGCATTTTTCTTTTCCAAATTGTTTTGTAAACATTAGTGACCAAATATTTATGTAAAAATATTTTGACTTACTTTTGATGGATTGGTTTTTTAACAAAGATTGTCAATCGTTTGCCGCGAAAACTTCCTGCAACTGTTAACATATATTAAAAATTCACTATTAACACATAAATTCTTTTTATTGAATTTGATTCATATTTTTTGCATTTAGTTCATAAATCAAACTATGTAAATATGTATTTTTCGTAAAATAATAGTAAAACATAATTTATTACACATGTTTTTTTATATAACACTGCTATACTGACTCCATTTATCTCAATAAGAAATGTAGAACAATAAGGAATCTTGATAAAGAATATGATGGCAGTTATAGAACAATAGAATTGTTTTAAATAAACATTTTAAAATAAGAATATCATTTTAAAAAATCAATTAATGTAAAAAAATAAATAAAGGAAAATTTTAAAAACTACTGAGTTTTGAGGGACTCATAAGTACACAACCTATATTAAATGTAAATCAATTTGTATATTGGTTGAAAAATACATCCCTTATATTTTCAACCCTCGATGATGCAGCTTACTTAAAGATTATTCAATAGCTGCCATTTGTCGTTATTTAATCGGATGACCTCCTGAAAATTCCAAACGATTTTTTCTCGACTTGCAGTCTAAAAATAGAAAATGCACCGCGTGATTTGGAATGAATGGATCGGCGCTGTTTTGTATTGAGCCTAATGAGATTGTATCGCTCTTCTGCGGTTGGCAGAACGCCTCTTCAGGCCTGCTGAATCCGTTAAGCAACACAGGTGGTTCTCTTTTACGCGCTTAATATTTAAAACGATACGATTGGTGTTTGACCTCAATAGAATATTACCTATGAGGACAACAAAAAATTACTTTAAAAATGAGGTTACCAATTTTGTGGTATTTATGCAATCTCCCATGCACCATTTTCGACAAAAAAGTCGCCAAATGGGGGCGAATTTTAATCACTTGTATTTCAAAATGTGAGGGTTAAAAACAAGTCAACAAAAGTTTAGAACAACAAAATAAGAAAAAAAAAAGAATCTTAAATTTTTTTTCGCACATATTTCAATTTTTAATCATGAATTAAAAAATTTTCTACGGTAAAAAAAAAATATGAAAAGGGAACTTATTTTATAGCAAAAAATAGTGTTTGGAGTCAACAAACTGGAATTTTTTGTGCTAAATCCCAATATTTGACGCCATATGGTCAGTGGGATAGTACGTAAAATACTCTTATTTTTTTCCTACGTCGATCTTCAAGAAGGATTACTTTCTTTCTAGATACCCCTTACTCTTTTCTCTTTTATCATCAGAACCTGAATAAGACAGAGGCGTAGGGGCAGTTGCCCCCTGGTCTCACATTAGAGGGTCTCCAAATCGAATAGAAAGTCTATTTTATGTCGTGAATCGAATAGAATTGTGTACCAAGTCGAATAGAAAGATTGTTTTTGTGTGAACCACAGAGGAGACCCCAAAAAATTTTTGCCCCTGAGCAACAATTAATCTATGTAGGGACCTGTTTATAATATAATGGATACAACATGGTTATGATTGATCATAAAGCACTTAAAGATAAAAATTAAGAAAATGAGAATCTCAATTTTCATGCGTTTGTTTTACATTTTAATTGTATTTAAATAATTGAGCTTTCTTTCACAACTGTGAACAAGATTCCAGAAATAACAGAGCGCGTGAGTACACAGATGTGTTCGATTTCAATGAATGTGCCCTACTCACTTATTTTTCAATGTTTGCTCTGAAATTTATAATACAACAAGAATAATGATTATCAATTTTACCGATATATCCGTTTCTTCAAAAATATTACGTGATATAGTTGTAGTTAAAGCTTTTTTTAACAATATATTTTATATTAGTTGTAAAATTAAGTAATGTGCATCTATATTAGCAAATATTTATCCTAGGGCCCTGGTAGCCAAGTGGTTAAGGCACCGTCCCCTTCCGTCCGATAGGGCTAGGTTCGATTCCCAATGCCATCAAAGACCCACCGAGTGCATGCGATATACGTGCTCGTTAAATCTTTGGAATCGAAAGTCCTGTGTTTGGTCGTTGAGCAGTTACCATGGGTGTAATGGTCAGGAGAAAATTTCCTATCGAGATCAAAGTTAAAAATTGAGGGTGTGGATCCTCTGGTGGAGCCATCTATCAGGGGAGTCTTAGAGCAAAGTCGTACTTTCACCATCGTGATGCTCTGGTTAAACACAACACGCACTCATCTGACTCAATTTCATATAGTCGTTTGCTCGCGAGTTGTCCAAGTGTCATAAACAACAACAAAAATTTACACATATTCTCTAATAATGACAGAAATGTACTGTTCAGTGCTGTTTCCGTTCTTTAGTTCCAATCCTACCTCGGGTTTGGTTGTTTGTAGTAGTCCAGAATCTACTCTAAACAGAATATCCCAGTTTAACGAACTCTCATTAGTAAAAAATGACCATGTTGTTGTTTTTAATCCCAGAATGTGAAGCGTTGCTACACCATCTCCAGAAGACCAAAATTTTCCTAGAAATCTAAGAACAGACGTGGGTCCTTCAGAATCTCTAGAAATTGAAAACCCAAGCACCTGAGAGAGTACGGTCAGGGGAAGACCAGCTCAGCCCCTGCACCCATGACACCCCGGGAAGTTCCTCTCTCTCCCTGGATCATCCACTCGAAAGGTCTGCTTTTGCTGACACCAACTGGGGTCTTTCTCCAAAGTACCAAGTGCGCCCAGGAGGGACTCTCCAAAGCGCATCTCTTGCCTTCGGTTCAACAGTTCGTGGGTTCGAATCCCACCTTGGGCATGGATGTTTGTAGTGGTTCGGAATCCACTTTAAGCCGTAAGTTCCGGTCTAATTAGCCCTCGTGTGCAAAAAATGACCGTTGAGCGACAAACAAACAAACAAATCTCCAAAGCGCATTTCATTCTATCTTTTTGACCGAGGAG
This sequence comes from Latrodectus hesperus, assembly GCA_037975125.1. Taxonomy (NCBI): domain Eukaryota; kingdom Metazoa; phylum Arthropoda; class Arachnida; order Araneae; family Theridiidae; genus Latrodectus; species Latrodectus hesperus. The sequence continues at coordinate 99,533,982 of CM075855.1, forward strand.
ATTTCTGAGTAAGTTAAGCTGGTTTTGCCAGAGGTAGCATATCAGCAGAGGCAAACAGAGCCTGGGTCATAGGGGCAATTGCCCGGGACATCAAGGGATTTTTAAATCGAATAGAGAAAATTCGTTGCTGCGAGGCAGAAGGGGCTCCCATCAGGCTGAGTCGGGCAAACTATCAGCGATCGTGGAAACTGTGTGGGAGGGCGTCTTCTCTCGCGTTGATCCACTCCTCCTGACTGTGGCCCTACAGAGTGGACACTACCGCTTCACATCATAAAGATTTAAAATCGCAAACCTGTGTTCTGTTGGCTGCGGGAAAAGTATCCGAATTATATAACCTAATAAACTTCGAATGCCAGAACAATGAATTAAAATAAGACAGCAGCAATTATTGCTTACCATAGCAAGAAATGATTCCGTAAATGTGTGCAAATAGCTCTCTGCTTATCCAAATTCGCTTTCATAAGACAATTTTACAAAACCCCTTTTTAACCGTAAAGGATTTGATTCTATCGCTCTAGTTAAGATCATGATGACGCCACTATATTACAATTTTCATTGTTTGAAATATCCATGACGTCACATCCTATTGAAACGGCTACGTACATGCGACTTGTCGACGAATTTGCTGCCTTCAAGCGGCAGCAAACAAGGCGAAGTTCCCATCGAATATAGGAGTGTCGTCGGCAATGAGAAAAATCTTTTCATTATTTTTACCAGTAAGAACGAGGTATTATTTTTTTCATAGGTAAAAGTTTTCAAAATTGTGTGTGTGGGAAAATGACCTGTTCTAAATAGTCTTCAGTAATATTGCTTCCAAAATTGAACCCGTTGACAATACAAGAAAAGAAAAAATGCGAAAAGGAAAAGACAAAACATCCACTTTATGGTTGGTTTAAATCGGCAAGAGAGGACGATTTAAAAAGTCTTTATTTCAGTTGAAATGTGAAATAATTGTTTTGGATGAATCATTTGTCTCGAAGTTCCATTCACCTTTTAGTACGATGACTTTTCATTGAGAAAAACAAATGCTAACATCTGGTTTGCTTGATTGACATAAAAACAAGGCGTGGTCACCAAGTTGATTGACACTGTGATTTGATCTGTAATTGGACAATTTCATTCTAATGATGAAATATGATTTAAAAAATACGAAAAGGCTATAGCCGGTTGAAAAATCATGATTAGATCATTAATGTATGATTCAAACAAGATTTTTTGCTCCAAAAATAGAAGAAAAAAATGTTCTTTGAATATTTTTCTAACACGAGATCGATCTGTAATACAGAACTCCATACAACTCGTAATAAAAATAAAATCAATATTTTTTTAAATCAAAACGCCACACATAATTACTCATAAATTGTCAATAATATGAGAATAAGTGTTGATGAGGAGGCTTATTTTTAAAAGTGTGAAGTTACGTCCGACTAATGTTTTTCTTCCGAGACTTTCGAAAAAAGTTACTTTATCATTTAAACAAGAAGTAAAACAAACCATTAATAAAACAGCTTTAAAGCGCTAGGCTTGAACGACGTATAAAATCTGTCTGCTTGCTGCTTGTTTGTCGCTCAACGGTCATTTTTTGCACACGAGGGCTAATTAGACCGGGACTTACGGCTTAAAGTGGATTCCGAACCACTACAAACATCCATGCCCAAGGTGGGATTCGAACCCACGAACTGTTGAACCGAAGGCAAGAGCGCTAACCATTCGGCTGCCAGCTCGGCGTATAAAATCTGTCGTTCATGCCTAGCGCAATATGCGTGTAAGACCATGAACAGCGTTTTCCTCAGTCAGTAAAGGGCATACTCACGTGTCGCAAAGGAGGGAATCCGGAAAATGTCCAAGCACCCACATACTTTTCACGGCTCACCCCTTGTGCCAGGAGCAGGCTGTTGGAGCTGAAGGATCGCAGGTTCGAGATCCATTCACGTGAAATATAGAACGCCCCTCTCTTAAGGTGGATTTATTGACCTTGATTCTGAATACTTTGAAAAGTCCACCAGGAGGGAAAGACTCCAAATGACACATCAAGCTGTTTTTCTATGGCCCACCTAGGATCTACTTAGTAGGACTCGAATCAGAGGCCTTCCACATTGAAAAATGCGTCTTACTACTGTGCATGTTAAGTCTGATAGTTATACACATACGTTACCAATGCATACATTACAATGTGGTTGAACCTCGGGTAATTAGAATTGCCTAGCTTAGCAAGTCCCAGCTTCAACAAAATGAACGTAATAATACAACATTCACTATTGCAACTTCCTCTCTAAACTTTTCCTGACCACGTTAACGGAGACATTAGACTCTATGTTAATACTGGAAAATGCTTACTGGCAAATTACTCACATTCCAACGCATATTTGAAGTAATATTATCAAGACTACTCAACTTGACCTAGACCGAGCTGGTAAACGAATAGTTCTTAGAGTTGGGTTTGTATGTCATTGGGCACCTCTGCTTTTAACAGCATCTTGTACCACTAACTCCAAACCCAATGTTTCCTAGTTCCAGTTGCTCGGACCACCCACTTTATTCAGTAAAGTCCGATAACCCTTTCATGGAGTCTAGGTGTCACTCTCTAGTATGGATGATGCCTAAAGAAGTTCATCTAGGGAGGGCAAGAGCCTCGCATTCGTAAATGATAGGCTTGGCCGTTTCCTCTTGCGTATGACATTTCCTGCAGATAGGGTCTTGCTGAAACAGTCCCATTTTATGGAGGTGTTTTCTGAAAGAGTAGTGCCCAGTTATGAAGCCTACGATGAAACGTATCTTCTGCCTAGAGCATCTTAGAATTTCAGAGGCAATCCTCGCTGATGATCCACAGATCATACTTTTAGCGTGGGTTTGACCAGGAGTGTTCAGCCAAGCTTCATACATCTTCCATTTTTCCCATCTAAGAACATTGGTTTTTGCGGTCTTCAAATGGATCCCACAAAAAGGTTCTGCACCGATGGGAGCAAAAGACGATCCTTGTTTAGCAAGTTCATCAGCCCTTTCATTACCTTCGATACCTTTGTGCGCTGGCACCCATACAAGGATCACCTTGTTTAATCGAATAGTAAGTGAATTGGTGTTAAGTTCAACAACCATTTTCACTTGGGGGTCATTGTGACCACAATATTTTTAGAATTCCCCACACGCCTTTAGTGAACCCGACGGATCTTCGGTAGTCAGGATTCGCCAACCTGGCAGCCGAGTGGTTAGCGCCCATGCTTTGTTTCAACAGTTCGTAAATTCGAATCCCACCTTGGGTTTGTGGATGTTTGTAATGTTTTGAAATCCACTTTAAACCTTAGGTCCCGGTCTAATTAGCTCCCAAGGTGAAAGAAACTATTATTGAGTGGCTAACAAATTGAAACCAAACTAAGCCGGGATTCAAATTCACTACCTACGGATCATGAGGACGATGCCCTAATCGGGAGTTCGTGGGTTCGAATCCCACCTTGGGTACGGATGTTTGTAGTGGTTCGGAATCCACTTTAAACCGTAGGTCCCGGTCTGTTTAACCCTCGTGTGCAAAAAATGACCGTTGAGCGACAAACAAACAAAAAAAGGGCCGAATCGGGAGCATGTGATTTCTAGTGAGTCCATTTTGTGTCCTGGTCCAGTTAACCTCCACGTGGAGAAAGATCGAAGAGTGCGGTTGCGCAATCAACAGCTTCGATTCCCATCACTGTTGAACAAAAGACGGGTTCAACTCTGTGCCTGGACTAGGTGGAGGCGTGTAAATCTTCCGGGATTTCTGACCAATGAGAACTGGCCTCTCTGGATGAGGTCCATCTCATTGGAAAACCGCAAGAAGCTTTCAACACCCCTAAGTTAGATTATAATAAAGCATTTTGCGGTGCCTATCTCTGACGAGTGAAGACCGTAACCATCCAACTTTTATCATTCTAAACAGCAGTTAAGGGAATGATTTGGTACTTTCCTCTCCAAGAAACATCATGGCGATGAAGTTTAATTCAACCCTTTAACGTGAATACGTTTTCTGAGCACAACAACAGTCAGCTGTGTCAGGTATAGAGCTGATATCACGAAAGATGCTTTTCCGAATCTGGCTGTTGTTGTTTTCCTATGACACTTGGACAAGCCAAGCTCGCTTTTGCCTTCGGCAGTGCAAATTAAGTCAATAGAGAGCGTCTTTCGTTTGGATCAGAGCATCACGAAGGGGAAAGTACGACTTTGCTCTATTTAAGATGCCTCGCGTAATTTTGAACCACGGTCAGGGGATGAGGCCACACCTGAGCTGGCACCTTCCTCTCCCCATCCACGCCATACCAACGGAAGGACTTTGGACGTCACAGATGAACGTGGACACGTCCCGAACCCACGGACCTGCAGCAACCCAGTGAAGGAGAGTACACCGTGGTCACCCTCCCAACCACTGCCCGCGGCAAATGATGCTTCACTTTGCTGAGCTTACGGGAAGCGGCGTGAAGCCACTGAGCCACTGGAGCTCGAATCTGGCTGTTGTAATGCTAACTGGCTGAGATTGTCCGATGTACATACGCCCTTCTGAGTTTTTCTTTTAAAAATACAATTTCGAGGGAATTTCTAACAGAAAAAATTCTCAGCAAATAAAATTAAAGAACGAAATATCCATGTGATCAAACATTAAGAAATGTGGATAATAAAAAGCATTCGTAAATTTATTCTTATGTCATCTCTGTAACCAGATATATTCACTGAATAAACTGAAATGAATGAACATTCCGTTCCGAAATGTGTTCCAGAACACCTGTGGAATGACTCATCCTTCAAGAAGTTGTCCTTTCAAGGTCATCGAGCTTGATTGCTTTCAAGGATAAGTTCGTTTCTTCTCATCCTTGAGGAAAATTATTTTTATACAAATGTCGTCGTTTCTATTTTATTGGCTCATTCCCCACAAAATCATTTATCTTCTCAACAGAGGAGATTCTGGCTGTCAAGTGTTTTCTAGATCCCTTGCAGTTACCAAACGAGTCCTGTTTTTCAAAACAGGTGGTTAGAAATGCAGCTGAGCCATTTTATGTTTTCATTTTAGAGGACGGTCTGTCTACAAATTATCATTTTGCGAGACCACATTGGGAAAATTATTTTTCCACGTAGAGGACAGCAGAACGATTTGAAGTTGGAGTAAGGCAATTTGATATCCACACCTTAATATGCCTTACAGGAGAACCTTTCTTACATAGTCGCAAGCAAGCAAACTCGCAAATTTCCCAAGCAGGCCCCTACTTAGCCTAACTGGGACCCGGGGTGAAAACTGTTTGGAGCCATCCCTCTGCTTCACAGGCACAAACATCCAATTCGATTTGGCTGACGATTCTATTCTATTGAAATACAAAATAAACTTTCTATTTGATTTGGAGGCCCCTCTAATGTGGGGGGCCGGAATAATTGCCTCGCATGCTCCTGCCTTTGTCACGCCCTACTCCCAAGCACCAACTCGAATGCACGCAGAACACAGAACAGCAATATCAAACTCCTGTTGTTAAACAATGGCTGAAATCAAACCTGGAACCCTTCATTCTGAAGAGCATTGTCCTTCGATTAAGCGACGGAAAATCTAGGCCAGAAACATTTAAGAATATTCTTAATTCTAATTTTTTTTAAATTCTTGTAAACATCGATATGTACTGTCCACAACTGAGCTGAATGATAGGGCAGTGCTCTGATAGGAAGGTTCTAGTTTCGATCCTAGCACTTTTGAATAATGGAAGATTTTCTGCTTTCTGTCAGGGTGAGTGCTTGAGAGTTTTTGAGGCTTATTTGGCACACAATACTTTATCCATAGAAAGTGGGCCGCAATTTTTAGCTGTGGTGTATAGAATGCCTTAAAATAGACTTAGACTATTAGATTGAAAGCTACACAGTTACAAAAATTACCTCCAGATCTTCGAAAAGCTGTACTGAGGAAGTAATGGGAGTGTTTTTTTCTAGAATTTCAGGGAGAAGAATGTAAATTCTGTTCATATTGTTGTATATTAACACAGAAGAACTCTGACGGTGGCATTAGCTTTTAAAACACTTCACATTTTTTAATGGGGAGATAATTCATTATATATATATATCGAACAATTTCTCGTGAAATCTGCAATTAGATAAATCATACCTGTTTTTCAACTTTAAAACACTGCTGGTATATTATTGTATTGAATTTCATTAAAGTTGCCGAATATGTTGTTTATGGCAAACAGAAAACAGTCTCTTTATAGTAAGGCCTGTTCACCTGGAGCCTGAGCAGCTACCAGGCGCGCGCGTCGGCAGGTGGTGGATCGCCGAACGTCCTGTAGGAATGACAGGATAGCCTTGAATATAGAATCATGAGGACACGAACCAGCTCCCGTAAACCCTGGTGTTATGCGACCCGTGCCTAGGGCTATTTGGCACCGCGGTAATGGTGTCTTAATGGAGCCTCTAGTTGCCCGGCGAACTTCTAGAGCTTTTTCGCCTTGCCCAGTAACTCAGGCAATGCTGGGTGGACTGTTATATTACCTGAGCTTATTAGTTGTTACCTTGTGGCTGACAAGACACAAGAAATAACAAACCTTTCTGCATTTGCAGGTGAAGCCTCTGAAGTAGACCTTGCTGAAAAAGACAAGGGAACTCAGAGGCAATCTAGCGAAGGGCAGCAATGAATCCTTCACAGGAGGTAGAAGTGACCTCCAAACCATATTCTTCTGGTGAAAGTCAGGAAGTTATCGCTAGCATGACTGACTCTCTGACCAGAATCATCTGTGGATCATCAGCGAGGATTGTCTCTGAAATACTAAGATGCTCTAGCCAGAAGATACGTTTAATCGTAGGCTTCATAACTGGGCACTACTATTTCAGAAAACACCTCCATAAAATGGAACTGTTTCAGCAAGACCCTATCTGCAGGAAATGTCATACGCAAGAGGAAACGGCCAAGCACTATCATTGACGAATGCGAGGCTCTTGCCCTCCCTAGATGAACTTCTTTAGGCATCATCCATACTAGAGAGTGTCACCTAGACTCCATGAAAGGGTTATCGGACTTAATGAATAAAGTGGGTGGTCCGAGCAACTAGAACTAGGAAACATTGGGTTTGGAGTTAATGGTACAAAATGCTGATAAAAGCAGAGGTGCCCAATATAATACAAACCCAACTCTAAGAGGAAGGAAGGAAGACCTGTTCAAGTGACGAAGTCGACACATGAGGTGAAACATGCTACTCTAAACATACACATTTTGTTAGCGTATAAACATCAGATTGAACGGAACATTAACGAACATGAGAATATTATATACTTAGAATGATGGTCACGATATAGTTCCATTTTCTATAACAGTAGGGTTACAAGATGGAAATTGAACGAATGCAGGAAATCTTCACCGGTGTGGTATGGAGAAGTTTTGGTTATTGATGTTACCACATAGCTTACGTTAATGAATGGGTTGGCAGTGTTGATCGGTTTCGCTCAGTAGAAATTTAATAAGGTGAATTGTAATAAACTCACTCTCAGGCCCAGTTTAGGATGGTACTCTTAAGTGCAGAAAATCTTGGGGATTCGATTTCAGCTAATAATAAATAATCGTAATCGAGAAGTAAATTTTCCTGCATGTTTGTCGGGATGGGTGCTCGGGAGTTTTCACTTTTCCATCTTTGCGATTCGTGATAACCGCCTATCACAAAAGTGTACGCGGAAGTTAATTCACGCCAGAGCCCGAATAAGGTAGGGTGATACGAGGCAGTTGCCCTGGGGCCCCACATCAGAGGAACCCCCAAATCGAACAAAAAAAACTTATTTTACGTTTCCATTCGAATTGAATCGTCTGCAAAATCTATGTTTGTTGAAAGTTTGTTGTGAAACAGAGTGGGTGCTGAGAAGAAGCCTTTACCTAGAGACTCATGAAGGCTAAGTAGGCTCTGATTTACGATGTGAACATTAAAATGTCCTTAGGCATTCTAGTACGCTGTGTATCGATTCATTAACTTTCCTAACATTGCGTTTTCCGCATAAAAAAATCTTAATATAATACATGCAGAGTTTTAACGATGAACAGGCTGTCAAACAAGCGGATTCTTACTCTGGGAATCACAGTTGAGCTTTGATTCCGCACACACGCCTACTTCCGATTCGCCGCTTCCGCCGCAACGAAAACTCTTTTCGCCGACAATTAAAACGGAAAGGCCTTGCAGATTAATTCTTCGGAGTGAGTGACGGCGGAGAAGACAATGGATGCGCGAAACGAGGCCGTTATCTGACGCCTGATAACGGCAGCAGGTGGCCGGGAGGGGCGTTCACTCCCCAGTCGACGAAGATGGAGAAGAGCGGAAGGAGCTACTCGGAGCCCATCCAGCTGGCCACGCGGAAAATCAGCGACCTCTCCCTCAGCAACTTCGCCTCCGCCTCCAAGGTCAGTCTCCTCTCCCTCCCACTCATTCTTTTCTAGAATTAACGCTCTGGTCGAAAGTTTGTGGGTTCGATCCCTACCTCAGGTGTGGCTCAGAAACCATTTAAACCAGCAGATACGAGTAAAATTAGATCTCGTGAGCAAATTGCGATCTTAAAGTTAAGAGCAAACTTAATTTAAAATTTTCAATTATCTCCTTTTTGTCTCATATTTGCGAACAAACTAATTGGAAAACTTATTTTACGGTTCATTTATGATTTTAAGAAACTTTTTCTTTATGAACATAGATTAATTTATTTAGAAATGAAATGAAATACTGTATTTACTTAATGACTAATGTGTGCTATCTTTTTTAAAAGAAAACCTACGTTTTATTTAAATAAACGGTTTTTTGAAAATAAAGAAAATAATAAAATGCTTACGCAATTGCAATAAAATCAATGGAATAAAATTTCAGAATGTTGTGAAAAAAATCGCTGAATAAATATTAATTTAATGAATGCTTATTTGTTTGAATAAAATAACTTTAAATTAAAAGTTTTAATAATCTTAAATTTACCAAATTGATCATTTTTTTCCATTAACTTGGATAAATGTGAAGGATTTTGAATGAGTTATTTAATAATGAAAAATTGATACGTAACTAAAATTCAGATTTTTAAAGTGAAAAAAAGTAAAGAAAAGTTAAATTCAGAATAACTATAAGTTCTGGTTTTTTTAAAAAATATAATAAATTAAATATGAAACGCAATCAAAAGGTTACAGTTGCGATTACTGAGAATGAAATAACTATTTTTCTGAAACACGTTTCATAAGTTATTTTCACTCCAATGTAAAAAGCAGGGGCATGATAAATTGTCGGGGAGGAAAGTTAGTCAATTCGTTCTCGATCGTTACCTGTTCTTGTCTAAGACGGCCTTGAAAAACTTTCGTCTTCCCATTATATCGATTTTTCGAAAGGAGTTTTCCAGCTCCGGTATCGAACTCGTCACAATGAACTATATTTTTCATTGTTTCTATAATTCAGCCTTACGAAATCATCAATGGTACATTGAACACAAGTTTTTTCATTTAACTATAATTGACTGAAAATTTAGATTATGACACAAAAGTACAAGAATGTATCTGATGTTAATAAGTTTACTGACTAGACATAATTGTATTTAAAATATCTAATACAAGTGAAATATTTTGAATTTAAAAATATGACTTTGTTTTGCTTTTTGGGCAGCCAGTAGTAAGGAGCCAAGAAATGCTACCCAATGAAAAAAAAAAAAAAAAACCCAAGTAAAAGCTATGAACCAAAAGAACTCAATGTATGTAATAAGAAACAAAATCTTCATATGTAAATGATAATATATATAAGCATATATATTTGAACACACTTCACTCATTGTCTGCAGATTGAGCGTCGCGGTTGTCATGCATCTAAGCCATAACCTCCGCTTTACACCACGTTCGAGCTGGCAGCCGAACGGTTAGTGCTCTTGCCTTTGGTTCAACAGTTTGTGGGTTCGAATCCCACCTCGGGCATGGTTGTTTGTAGTGGTTCGGATTCCACTTTAAGCCGTAGGTCCCGGTCCATTTACCCTCGTGCCTTAAAGATGACCGCTGAGCGACAAACAACCCAAAACAAAAGTCTCCGTACACCACTCCAATGAAGAACTTTTGATGTCAAGGAATTTTTAATCTCCGTAGACCCTGTTAAAATGGTCTTCATACCTGCTATGAGAGGGATTTCCTTACTACCAATATATTAATAACCTTTATTTATTAATAGAGTTTTAGTTTTAAATAAATGCACTAGTAAAATTTTTTTATGTTCAAGGTCATTTTACATACAAAAGTATTAAAAATTTTATTTTACTCATTGAACATTGACGTTATATGATTGGTATTTGACGCGGACGGTTACTATGGGCTGGGGAGTGAGGAAGTCGTTATTCTTATGTTTGGGAGGTAACAAGTTCGATACCCATCCCATTTGCAGTAACCCTTGTTGAAAAAGTGTTTGCTCGCGCTTTCTCTGATGAGGATGCAGCTGTCTTTCGATAGTGTCACTCAACATTTTCAAAATGGCGCGAATGAGTGCGTACTTCTGTCGACTTAATTCGATAGATGGCAATGTTTTATCAAATACTAACCTAACCATGACTGTGTCTGCCAGTCGTCCCGGTTTTGCAGACAAAATCCCGCCCCCTTCACTTGAAGTCCCTGTAAAAATTAAATTTGATTTTATAGATGACCAAAAAAAGGTGTAAAATTACTTAATGAGCTGTGAAGGATTGCTCAGGATAACTTGTCATTGATGGCTGTACTGTGTGTAAAGGGAAAGTCATGATGGTCTGCTATGAAAAGGGGTGGTGTCGCGTGTCTTCTCGCCAACAGAGGCCATGCGCGGACTCGTGTTTGCCAAGGAGTATTTCCACTCGATAGGAAGAAGAGACTACCAAAGATGTAATTATTTCTAGTGAAGAGAAAAATGGCTCTTTGGGCGATCTGCTTGAAGTGACCAATCTGATCAAGAGTGTTGGGTATGCCTCCTGCTCACACCTGGGCCATCAGCACCAGCAGAGAGCATTTCCTCTGATGAACCACGCATGGACTGAGGATAAAGGTTGGATGAAGAATCGATGGTTAATACACGAGCTTGTTAACAGTTTGGCAACAAGATTAAAACCAAAAAAGACTTTCTAAAAGTCTTGGTCAATGATAAATAATACATGTCAATATGGCTCAAATTTTTATTCGTATTCAAGTAATTCATAGATATTACAAAATGCTGATAAAAGAAGAGGTGCCCAATGACATACAAACTTAACTCTAAGAAGAAGGAGCTCATAGATATTAAAGTGTCAGAAATAAAATATTTAAATTTATATCATTTATCATATATATTTATACCTGTGAAACTGGGGGAGAAGTGATAATTCCGGTGTTGAACATTCATAAATCTGTCAAGCCTAACCATGACAGATTTGGCCCTGCAATGCCCATTGTTTTGTACCTGGCAATGGTGTTGTAAATAGCATTTGCTTCTCTCCTGTGTGTGTGGCGAGCCGCCGAGACGAAGAGCGCACACGTGGAGCTGAAGGGAAAGTGCAGCTGCGTTCCTCTTCGCTGCGATAAGCGCATTCAAAAGATAATGCCGCTTATCTGATCCATGTTTGTTATCAACTGTGTCAGTGTGTTCCGAGATTGGGAACGGCATTCAAACTATCGTGTGCAGGTATAAGAAGAAAGGGGGCGCTTCAATATTGTCGTCTTCTGAGGGAACAAAAACGCTCCCTTTGCTGCTGGTCACTCGATACAGCCTTAATGATAAGCAAGTTAAAAAAAGAGAATAATATATAAATTTCGTTGTAATATCACTAACTGTCCCCAAATGCAGATATCTTTTTTTAAATACATTTTTTTCTCTTAACTAGTGAATAGCGCAGCTTGTCCATATTTAGGACCTAGCTCCATAAAGCCCAACCAACCATCCTATGTAGTAGTTGTTGTTGCTAATGACACTTGGACAAGCCAAGCTCGCTATGCCTTGGCTATGCGAATTTAAGTCAATTGGGAGCGTCTTTCGTTTAATAAGAGCACCATGAAGGTAAAAGTACGACTTTTGCTCTTCAAATCCTCCGATAGATGGCAGCACCAGAGGATCTACTCCCTCAATTTTGGCATTGATCTGAAGGGGGAGTAAATTTTTCCAGACCATTGCACCCACGGTAACTGCTCAACGACCGACCACAGGAATTTTGATTCCACAAGTTTAACGAGCACGTATTTCGCATGTACTCGGTGGTCTTTGGTGGCATTGGGATTCAAACCCCACCCTTCCGGATGGAAGGCCGATACCCTAACCGCTAGGCTACCACGGCCCTCTTATGTAGTGAAAACCGCTAGCTCTCAGGCCTTCAGTTCAACAGTTTGTGTGTTTGAATCCCACTTTGGATTTGAATACTTGTAGGTCTAGAATTTACTTTAAATTGTAGGTCTGTCTAACCTTTGAATGCAAGAAATGACCAATGAGCGACAACCAAGCCAAAAACTATCTAGTGTTTTTAATTCATACAAAAATTTTGATCCATGTTCTCTAGAATTTCTTGGCATTGTCAGAAGGGAAAATTACCCTCCAGTTATCTTTATAGTTAAGTAAGTAGATTATTGCGGTAAGGCTATCTAATTCTGCAGACTGAAGAAGCTAAACTTGACTAATAGACAGATTGCTTTGAGTCTCGATCAGTTGATATCCTCCTCTTCACTGCACAGAACCGTTCTCCTATCAACCTTTCGCAGAACACCTCTGACCTGCAGTTCAATGGCTCGAATCCCAACTTTAAAGGGAAGATTTGTATTGGTTCGGAATCCATCTTAAAATAGCCACCCTGATGTCGCGTGTGCAAAAAGTGGTCGTTGATAGATAAACAAACCTATTTTTTCTCCTTAGGCTTCTGCGATTCCAATTTTGGCACCACTAAGATATAAACTGCTACAAGACGTTAGACCGTCTGCCATACATTGCCATTCAGGATTGATTTTCGTAAACAATGGACAATTTTCAAGCGTTACAAGTGAAGAAACCAATATGCGTCCTCACAGACGTGTAGAAAGTGAAAAGCGACATCCATCTCCCGTAGTTCAGCAGTGTCTGGAATCGAACTCGGTACCTTTCAATCTAGAAAACATTGTTCTGACATCTACTCAGTAAGATTCAAGAAGTTCGATTCATTAAAAACAGTTTCAAAATAATACAGGAATTGAACTTTTTCACGCTTTTCCGTTACACGACTGAGCCTAGTCTTATAATTTTAAATCAAGAGTTAAAATTCACATTAAGAATCGATGAGGTTAATATTTAAACTGGTTTTTTTCCACGCACTTACAACAAATTATTTTTTGTTGTAGGTGCGTTTTTAGACTTTTTAGAAAGGGAATTTTAGACTTTAAGGGATTTTTGATTTGGATATTACATATCAAAATGATTTTTAAGCCTTTCTCTTGATCAAACTCCTTACCTATCAGATAGAAGAAAAGCTTCTTTATGCCAAAACCGGGTGTATTTTTAAAAGCAGCATATGATCTAGTATATAGCATTTATGGCACAGAACTTGGCATTGTTTTCAAATGTTTCATCCATATTTCCAAATAGTCGAAATGGTCCATTAGGTAATTCTAATGCCACTTAATAGTACAAACATTCTTCCAATCTAAAGCAATATTCACGGATCATTTTCCGATTCCCAGATTCATCAAAAGCCAATTGTAGGTTTAATGTTGCTTAATTTCTCACAAAATATTTATAAAAAGCATAATATAAATAAGTTCCAAAACGTAATTTAGTGCTACATAGATTATTTAATCTAAATTTGGATAATTTAAATAATCCTGATTAAATTCAAAGAGAAAAAAATTAATTTTGGACTACAAACTCCTAAAATTTGTCCAAGGCCATCTTTCTTTTATTAAATAATCTAAGAGTATCTGAAGGCATATATATATATATATATATATATATATATATATATATATATATATATATATATATATATATATATATATATATATATATAATCACACAGAAGCCTCTACTATAAGAAGGCTACCAGGGCTGTCTGCGGACTTCCAGGAAAACGATTTTCATTGAATGACCCAAAAATTTCTGAAAGAATAAGTGCACTTTTTTTAAATTTTAATAAATAACTTGTGAAAAGAAGGCTTCATTTTTCCATGATTTTGCCGCAATTTTTCGAACTTGCCTGAATATTAAATCATATTTTGAAATTGTTACATCGCCTGAAAATTTATTTCGAGTTCAAATGAAAAAGAAATGTTCTGGAACTAATTTTAAACAATCAGTTCTTGCAATTATATTTCCATCAAAATAAACATGATATTAAAATCCATTTATAGTAACTAATCAAGCATAAGTGCAGTTTTATAAATATTTAGTTTATCGTCGACGACATCAACTCCCCTTTCCACTCTCTAATTTCCTTAATTTCCATGATGAAGGAGCTGTGCTTCTAAACTCGTCGCAGAAAAATAAAAGCTGTTTTGAGATGCCTGAGAGGGTTGTCTGCTAAGGTTTTTATTTACACTTAGCAAAGTGGTTTTACGATATGGTTAGTGTCTAATTATGTTAATGACTCAAGTAAGTCTGATTTTATTTCGAATTTGGATGGTTTTATAGTATTCAGCTAATAATTCTGATGATTGATTCTTGTCAAATGAAAATAATTGAAAATATTCTTACTGTTCAGTCATATAATGAACAGGTGGAAACATTTAACTGTCAGATGAAATTTCCATATGTTGAGACATTGTTCGCTTGAATAAATAGTTCTTTTTAAATATGCAGATTTTTTCTGTTCCTTAATTTGTAACAGTTTTTATTTGTATCATTCTATTTTATTAAGTTCAATTAAAAAAATTTATTACAAGTATTTTTTAATTTTTTTAAAATCATTTCACAAATCTTCATGTGAAATATATTCAGTGCTGCAGTTATTTGTAAGTTTTTTGTTCATGGAAAATTTAAGTACAGAAAATCAGTCCTGGTAAATTTTAAAATAAGAATGGAAAATGGAGTAATAAGTTTTTGAAAATAGTTTGAGTGTAAAACTGCTCATCAAAACTGAGTAAATTATTTAAATGTCAAATAACTTTAGCGTGGTTATTTTTATATGAGTTTAAAACTGCTCATTTATGTACGAAGTTAATTGCTATAAATACTATATTTTATTAAAAGTAAAAAATGTATGGTTTGTAATTGTCTCTATGAATTCTTTGAGATATTTTATAAGTATTTAGCTTCAAATAATTTCATTTTTTCTCAAGTGTTTTTAAATACATGAGTGCTTCAAGAATAAAGTATTTTAAAATTGTACTTAACATTCACCTAATCAAATTTTCTATGAATATAAATGTATTTACAGAGAAGTTTTATATGTCATATTTCCATATACACAATATTCTAAAATGATGAAGATAAATTTTTTTATCCACACACACACACATTATTTCATAACTGATTACAGTAAATACTATTATAAGACTTTGTAATTCTCATTGTGATTTTTTTTTCTTTTTATCAGATTTGATTTCAATAAGCAAATTTATAATGAGTGTATTTCTCTTAATATATAATAAATTGAAAATTTAAATATTATCAATTCTCGTGGTATAATTTAACTACTACCATCATATATAATAAAACTGTATGTAAACTATGTGAAACTTAAGCTATGCATATTTTTATAAAAAAACTTTCAACAGGGTTTGTTGTAAGAAACATATCAATGTAATTTCCTTAGATTTCGTAAAAGAAAATTCAAGACTCCATCACCTTCAAATCTGTGTTCTTATATGTTAAATTTGTGCTAATTATTATAATAACCTTTCAGCCATAGACTAAATTATCTCTGTAAAAATCCTATTCATTATTTCTGGTTGGAGGAACTTTCAATTTTCTTACAGTGAAAATTATGATTTTAAATATTGATATACTTAATGTTTCCTCATATTTTCCTACCATACTTACTCACAGCACATATATAACATTGTTTTTAAAATATTATATATGAATTAACATAGTTAATAAAAATTAATATAGTTTTTTATTAACCAAGGAATGACATCAAGTTTTACAAAAAATATTTGTTTAATGCAATTGAACCAGGATTTACAGCTGGGCTATATTTTCAAATCAATAAAGGAAGAACATTTAAAATTCAATATTAGTTACTAAGTTATTAACAGGCTTTAAAAGACATTTATGTATTTTTTCTCTTTGTCTATCCTGTCTTTGCCTTTTGTATAAATTGGTTGTGAATGGTTGCGTACCCTATAAGCGGGTACTTATGGCATGTGTGTACTGAGAAAATCGGACTCCACGCCAAAAT
Source organism: Latrodectus hesperus (assembly GCA_037975125.1). Lineage (NCBI taxonomy): Eukaryota > Metazoa > Arthropoda > Arachnida > Araneae > Theridiidae > Latrodectus > Latrodectus hesperus. Next base: position 99,550,248 of record CM075855.1, read on the forward strand.
ATGGTTCAGTTGAAAAAGTAGAGCAGCACACCCCATAATGCCAATCTAGCTGGCACAAGACAACAACAAAAGACATTTACATTAAAATATGAGTATTGTTAACTACATATCGATTTCAATTAATAAATAACTTTAAGAACCTTGATTTATAATAATTTGAAATAATTGAGCAGAAAACATTCCTTAAAAAGTTAGCCAAAACAAACCTTATTTATAATCAAGATAACATATTAAAATTCTTTAATGTATTTTGGATCTATACTTGTGAATATAATTTTTTTATATCTATATAACATTTGTAGAAAGTAAACATTCTTGTATGTTTACATAAATAAAAAAATCTAAATTTATATTTAAAATGAAACTTTTAAAATTCACATATTTTAATTAACTTACTGTATAATTTATAATTCTTACTAGAAATTTTTAAACTTACACTTCTTGGATGTCAGGTTTACATCTTAACTTTAATGTTTAGTAGCTCTCCTGAAATTTAAAAGCTGTAATTGCAACTCTTAGAACTGCAATTGAATATCACACCAGCTAAAATGGTGTGGAAATAGCTGAAAGGGAAACAATAGAGCTTGTAGTTCAATATTTTATAAATTAAATACCTACTGTACCTATACAGACATTTATAGTGGTTCAGAATGCACTTTAAATTCAAAGTCTACATTGTGATTTGTGCTTGTAAAATGACTATCGTGATGTACTAATTGAATTTGTACTGATTGAAATTTATGGGTAGAAATCCACTCTGCCACAGTAAGCTAATCATTTAGAAACTACATAGTTCGTAAAACTCATTGTTTTACCTTTGCAATTTCTGTAACATTCAAAAATCATTTGTCGATTCTTATTGGAAAATTTTTATTGTGTTCCGTAAAGTGACTAATCCTTTCATAGAAAATTATGCAAAATGATATCAATTATTTACTGTTTGTGACAAACATCAAGAAAAATGCCTACAAGCAGAAAATGTTATTAAAATCAGAAAAGCTTGTAACTTCAGTTATAAATGTGATATTTTTTACAGATTGCAATATGTTCCTATGTAAAGTTGATTTATTTGTACAAGATTTCTTATTATATAAAATTCTTCCTTCAGAATAAGCAATGAAATGCTTGCTTCAGATGTATTCAGTGTGATGTTATGGGAATTTTATGATTGTTAGCCATATTGCTTTATGACATATCTAATGACTGAAGTATCTATAAACCAGCAGAATTATTTTTACCTAGAATCATCCATTTCAATACTGTAAGCTTATTCACGAGTTGTGTAATATGAGTTATGCAGGGTATATATTATTAAAAATACTGAAATAATGAATGACTTACAACTTAAAATGCATCCAAGTTTAATTTCGATTCTGCGAGAAGAAAAAATATTAGGTAGATTTTTATCAATGTGATAAAAAATTATCACCTTGATAAAAATCTCTAGAAAATTTAATTAGATGTATTTTTTATGACAGATTTAAATAATGATTCAATAACTAATTTCTTTTCTATTTTATTTAAATTTCATCATATAAATTTAGAAAGAAGAAATATATTCAAATATTTTTTGTGTTGCTCATTCTTTTGTTAAAAAAGTAAAGAAACTTAGAATTATTATATATGTAAAAGACCACAAAAATTTTATTTTAAATCAATAAATTTTGAGAATGAAACAGTCATATCTACTCGCATTATGAAAAGTCTTTCAGGGGAATTCATATATACTTTTATTAATAAAATAGTGTTATTTGGAAAACAGGGAAATATAAGTTTACCAAGAACTAAAAATGTTTTCTTGCCATAACAACTCTTCTGAGATATTTCTTTCCAGTTAGTTGTTGTTGAATTTCTTAAAAAATAAAAAGGAAACTGGAATGTTATATGTGAGTGTAATATTCTTATATAAGACTATATATAATGCCATTTACTTATAATATTTTGTTTTTGCATAATTTTGAAAATTTTACAAGCATTGAAAATTATGAAATTAAATACAAAAATTCATTAAAAACTTGCTGCAACAATTGTGTTAAACTTAATGATTTTTATCATATCATTGACAAAGTCATTAACTTTTATCTAAGTAATGTCATTGATTTCACAACAACCATTAAACTTTATTAGTATCTGCTGTGGGAAGAGATTTGTATCTAAATCTCTTATTAGTTTATTTTACATGTATAAAAATGATATGTTTTGATTTGTAAATTTTTTAAATTATAGCCATATTATAAAATTCCTGTAATAGAAAGATTAAAAATAACTTTTATTTATGTTTTTCAGAAAGATGTTGCCTTACCAAATTATGACGTGGAATCCACACCCTTGGTGGGACACAACACAGAGGCAAACCCTAATCGTCTTGGAAATGTTGTGGAGTCAGAATTTGAATCTGTTCAGCCCCCATCACATAACCAAAGAACATCGTAAGGTTTTTCTTTTCTTTTTACACAGAAGTGTAAAATAATTTTTTTCATTAGTCTTTTAAATAAATTTTCTCATTTTATTTATCTTATATTGTTATAAATATTTGTTGAACTGCAATATTTGTTTATTTAAAATACTCTTGAATCTTTAAACTTATAGGATAATTTTTATGTACTTGAGAATTATATATTTTTCTTGTGAATCAATAGAATCAAAACATGTAACAAATTTGAGAATGGAAACTTAGTAAAATAAAATCAATAAATATACCTTTATTTTACAGTTTATAAATGATGAATCAAAAAACTCACTCTCTCGTTCAAAGATTTTAAATATTTTCTAAAATTTAACTGAACTAAAAGTTTTATACTTTGAGAGTTTTGGATTTAACATCTTAAGTTGGTGTCCAGAGCATTATTTACTTATAATTTCCATCAAAATTATAAATTATAATGAAATTTGAACTTCATTAAAAAAAAAACAATTCTATATATTTTAAACATTATAGGAATTTTGCTTGTACATATTATGCGATTTTGTGATGTGCCATAAGGTACCGCGACATGTTTATGTAGTTATATTAGCGATGTAATTTTAATGATTCAGTCATGTGTGTTATTCTTTTTAAACTAATTTATATATTTTCATTTTATTTTGTAAAAAGTGTTCAATTAAATATATTGCTGTTAGGGTATATACGGGGAAATTGTAATAAAAAAACCCATTAAATGTGTTATAAAATAAATCTGCAAATTATCTTCATGCATATTTTTTAAATTTAATGAATTTAGTTAAAGCAGCAGGAAAATAGTACTAAGTACATAAGGAAATTATAGGAAAGTGCATTTCAAGCCTTATGAACTTCATTTAATTAATTAAAATTAAAAAGTAAAATTTCAAGACAAATATTTAAATGAATTCATATTATACTCAATTTTGTACTTTTATAGTTAGTATTTCTAATTTTTACTGATTTCCTTTGTGGTATTAATATAAATTTGTGTTAATCTATGTAATATTTAACCATTGCAATTATGAAGTTAACATAACAGATTCAGTTTTACACTTTTACTTGATAGTGTAAATTAACTATCAAGTATAAATTATTACTCTTGATATGAAAACTTATTACTTGGTAGTGTAAAGTGGAATTATTATATTTTTGCATAATTCTTCAATTTATAATTGGAGGTATGAATGAAAAAGAATTCAATTTCATAATTTTATATACTATTATTATGTTATTCCACAGTAATTTTGCTACCTTGATGCATTTGTTGAAAGGCAACATTGGGACTGGAATCCTAGCTATGCCAAATGCTGTATCAAATGCTGGTCTCTTGGTGAGTATTTTTATTTATTTTTCAATCAACATTTTATTATTTTGCATGTTCTGTGTCAAACTTTCTAAAAATGATTTTAGAAAACAAAGGGTTTAGACTTGTATTTTGTGTAATATTTTTTAATTAAGAGAAGTCTGACCCAGCAATGCCTGGTTGCTTTTTGAACATAAAATCATTAATCTCCCTCTATTGAACAATGGGAGATGGCTGTGCTTCTGCTTCCTACATACACGTTTGTTTGGGTGGATGCTTGCGATTTTTCTGACTTTCTTCCTTTGCAACACGTGAATATGGTTCACTATGTATGAAAGTGCTCCTAGAAGGCTATTTATATAGTTGAAATAGTTGACACAATAGTCTTACATTGTTCACCACAATATGTTAGAACTCTGTGATATACAATATATCTTTCTGTAAAAAATGATGATAAATTGTTATGATCACTTTTTCAATCTGTTTTTAGTTATTAATTTCCTGGCATTTGCAAATTAATTGAAAGACAACTAAAGAGTGTTTTAGGAAAGAATGATAATGAAATTCTGTAAGAATCTTTATAATTTCACTGTTTTTTAGATATTAATTTGCTGGTATTTACAAATTTATTGAGAGAAATTTGATATTTTTCTTTAAGGAAATATTGACATAATATTATATGAAATTTTTCAAACTGTTTTGTAGATTTTAATTCCCTAGTATTTCAAAATTGAGAGAAGGCTGTATGTTTCTTTTAAATAAAGAAATAGAAAAAAATAATAAAAGATAGTTTTGTAAACATATTTTCAATTTGAGAGAAACTGTTTTTATGTTAGGAATTACCTGGTGCTTTCAAAATGAGTTGCATGCCAGTTTTAACTAGAAATCTAATAAAATATAACAATATTTTTTAATATTGCTTAAATATAAATTCCCTGATACTTACACGTTAAATGAAATAAAACTGTAATATATTTTTCCTTAAAAAATTGATTGTATAGTCAAGATATTTTTAATTTCACTAATATATATAATATGTGTGTGTGTGCATGTGGTTGTGTAGTTGTGGGTATGGTTGTGTGTGTGTTAGTTAATGAAAAATATTAGGGCTAATATTTGCAAATTGAGTAAAGGGTATATAAGGTTTCTTACTAAAAAGAAAATTAATTTTGTAAATACCTTTTCACACATTTTGTCAGTTTAGGTATTCATTCCTGTCATTTGTAAACCTGTAAAAAAGTATCTGATGAGTGTCTCTCCAAAGCAACATTAAGTCATGGAAACATATTTTTAATCCGATTGATATAAAGAGTAAGTTTATGTTATCTTTCTACACTGAGCACAAATTATGCATTTAAATGGAACATTAAAAAGCAATATTTTTTTAATGAAGTGTTTCCTTTTAAATATATTCCATTTAAAGGCATAATCTTCTTTTAAGGCCCTGCTAGACTTCCGTTGGTAAAAACTTAATCCTATAAAAAATATTTTAACATGTCACAAGAGCTATTTTCATGATAAAAACTTCTGGTCTCTTGCAAATTACGAAAAACAGAACTATTGTCAACTCGACAAAAACTTTTAGCATTTAAAATTTTTGTAAATATTTTTAAATGTCAAAATTTCCATCCGAGTAAATTTCATCCAAATTCTAATTTCATTGAGGTTGTACAAAATTTGGTTTAGAGATATTTCCATTTTTTTCGTACAATTACAAAATGAACATTGTTTATTTTAAGCTAAAAATATTTTTGATTGCATCAATATTTTGATATGAATTTTAAGTATAAATCAAACTCATTTTTATTTCTGAAAATCAATCTCTGTACACAACACCACCTATGAAGCTGAAAATTTCTTACGCCAAACTTGGCTGACTTTCAACTACACTACAGTAACCTAAAGAGGGGGAAATTTCTGCAAAAAACTGCTCCTCATATGATTCCCGCTGTTTTACCATGCCGTAGGGAAACGCGTCCAAATCGAGAAAGAAGAATAAATTTTCCTCGCTCAACGAAATAGGAAAGACATCTGTAAATAATGCATGTTAGATTCTTGTTTATTAGTGTTGGAAAAGTAGCTATAATATGTACTTTTAAATTAACTTTGTTCATTTTCATTCAAATTTTAAAAATTAAATATTATAAACTGTTATTTTAAATTTGAAAAATTATATTGTTGAAAAAAAATTTGGATTTGTAGTAAAAGTTCAGTGGAAAAACATGAAAGCACTTCAATAACAAAATGAATGATAACAATACATTACTACACACTACAATACAAATGAAAGGCTTAAAATGCTCTAGAGGAATCATTTTATGCTCATGAGATTTATTTAAATAAAATATTGTTCTGTGCAACACAAATGCCATTACTTTTGACAAAAAAGGAATAAAAGTAATAAAATATCAATAGAATGAGTAAATATCATGTAGCACTTAAGGAGATTGAAAATATGTAAGTGAAATTAGTATCAGTGTTCGAGAGAAAATGCTTTAATTTTAAATTTCTTTGCCATTCTTCTTCTACAACTGTATTCCAAGCGAAGTCTTTGCCATTCTTATGTGCAGTAGAATATGCTTGGACAGAAACTATTCTCGTAAAAGAATAATCATTTGCTCTGGCAGTCAAGCTGCATTACTAGCTGTACAGAAGTCTACTATAACTTCTGTTCTTGTCTGGGAATGTTATATCACTCTGTGTAAATTAGCTAATAATAACCCCACCACTTTAATGTGGGTGCCTGGGCACTCTGGTGTTCCTGGCAATGAATTAGCTGATGAGCTAGCAAGGACTGGATCAACAACTGACTTTTTTGGTCCTGAACCAGCACTAGGTATTTCAAAAGAATTGATCAGAAAGAGTGTCTTTGATCTCTTCATAAAACAACAGTTTATGAATTGGCACAATGCCAATGATCAAAGACAAGCAATGCTATTAAATAGCACATGCCCTGGCAAAAGGCAAAAAGAATTATTAAAGCTCAATAGAGACAGTCTAAGGAAAGCAGTGGGACTACTTACAGGACACTGCCACCTTAAAAGACATCTCATGATAATGGGAGTTTCAGTTGATCCCACTTGTAGAGGTTGTCATTATATGGAAGAAACTTCAATACACATCTTATGTGAATGTGGAACCTTTTCTGCACATAGATTTGAACACCTGGGTCAGCACTTGATTGAACCTTGGATGTTGCAGTAAATTTCTTTAAAATGTTTGCTGAACTTTGCTTCAGCCACTGGTCTCTTCAAATAGGGCTTTCTGAGGGGTATAGTACAATAGACCTATCGTTGCGGTGCTAGGTTCTTTTGGACCACCCTAATTTTAAATCTAAATCTAATTTGAAATTATTATATTGAACATGATAAACAAGCCCGATAATTTTTCCCGTAAAAACTTAGATATGGAAACTTTTATGTTTTATGAAGTTAATTTTTATTTTAATAGTTTTGAATTTTGTATTTTATTTCATTCATCTTCATTGTACATTCTAAAAATTATATATTTTATATTAAGTTATTTTTGGAAGTTTAGGTTTGATTTGAATTCTGATAATTATTTTTAACCATTTAATTAGTAACTGTAAAATCACTCAACACTTGTAATTTCTCATATTCTTTTAGTGTGATTAATAAAAGGCGAACTCTAAAATGTAAATAAAATAATTTTTTCTATAGAATCTCTGGAAGCTAATTGTCCCTAAGATGGCAATGGGTAATTCTGGTGTCAGTTTTATTGAGCATTTGAACTGTGACTAGTTTTCCCTCACCCCTATTCTAAGAACCCTGGAGGTAATTTGATGTAGGCAGCTGTTAGGAGCAAGTTTAAAACTCTTTTTGGGTGTTTTTATGGCGTTAGTACTTTTATTTTCCTGATATAATATGCCAAATCTGGCATACTCGCCAATTTTGAAAGATTGATTTGCAAGCGATTTTAACCAATAATATTGTTTTGAATACTCTCCTACACAAGCTTTGAGAACTAACACTAGGTGGAGGAACAAGACAACGGTAATTCTCACCTCGGTCTGGAAGAGCCTTAAGATGTACTTATATTTAGATTGATATATGTTAAATCAATAATTGTATTTTTAAATTTGGAAAAATATATTTAAAAAAATTATTTTTGAAGATTTCCAAATTTTTCTAAGGTATATATTTTTGTCAAAATTTGCATCTTTTTAAAAATTCAATTTTATAAAACTAAATTAAATGAAGCCTTATTTCAAGATGTGATTTGATGTTGTTTTTATCATATTGAAGTGGTTATTTTATGTTAATCTTTAGCATGTAATTAATTCCTTAAATCTAAGACTAGATTGTTTTGGAAAAATAACAAAACTTGCTTATTTTTCATCCATACAAATCTACCATTTGTTGTTGGGCATATCATGTAAACAATCTTTTGTTGCCCATTTTTTAGAAAACTAAAATGCACAGAAATTAATTCTAAGATGAGGAAACATATAGTATGTTACACTCTCCCTTCCCAATCGAAATGATTAAGGGGCAATCATTTAAATGGAGTGGGAACCTGATGGTATTTTCACTAAGTATGGTATAATTGAAAAATTTAGAACATTTTTTTCAATTTTTTTCTTTTTTTCAATTTTTCTAAATTTTTTATACTTTAATAATCATACAGAGTTAAGAGCTGAATGCTCTGCCCTTCTGTTAGAGTTCTTTGGTTTAATTCACCTTGGGGATATGTTTTCAGTGATTTGGAATTTACTTATGTTCTGAGTTCAACAAGCCCAGAGCATTAAGTAAATTCTATACAAACTGACAACCATTGGTTGAATAATTTTCTTTCCAAAATTTTCATAATTTTAAAGAAGGAATATTGTTTTAGACTTTTATTACTTGTGGATAGAAATAAATATAAAATAGAATATTTGTCGCCTTTCTTTTTAAATTTCTTGAAAAATATGGTTTAATGAATAATGAGAAACTTGTGATTGAATATTTGATTCCATGAATATTGTCTATAAGTTTATATTTCACAATATTATATCTCATATCAGTTCTTCAACAATGAAGTCTCACCTTTGTTTATAAAAAATATAAATTTCTATTTTTATCAATTTTTAATCGTTTTTTTCAGAAATAGAATCACTAGTGAAATAGAGCTTTTTTTTTTGTACTTTTTGAAATGGGGATCTTGAAAAATGTTTCATTTACGTTTTATCTTTAAGATATCTGACTGCATTTTTATTAATATTTACATAGGTAAATAATAGTGAAATAGGGGAACAAAACTTATATTAATATAAAAGTTTTGTTCAAATATTTTTATATTAATATAAGTGAGGTAAAAGTTATCTTTAATGAGAAACTTAATTATTTAAGATAATATATTCAATTAAATTGAATATATTATCTCTTATAATATCCTTTATTATCTTCATCCCATTATGTAAGAAGCAAATTATGCCTCCATAATAATCTGAACTGGCAGCTAAATGGCCTGGTCTTTGGTTTAATCATTTATGTGTTTGAATCTTACCTTGGTAAGAAAGTAGAGGTAATGGTGGAATATAAAAATAAAATTAAAAATTCTTTTGTATTATATTTGAATGTTAAATCATGTCCACCTTTTTTGTGCTTTCTTCAATTGACCATTCTTTTGAAAAATTATCGATTAGAAGGATATTGTTTATATTTATAATTAATTTATATAGTTATTATTCATGTAATCATTACCTATATAATTATTTAATTTATAAAGTTTTATTTCATGCATAATTATTCATTAATTCATCACATCACTTGTATTGTATTTATTGTTAAGGATCATTGAAAAAGAGCACCAAAACTCTAAAATTGTTTTACTCTAGTCAATTAACATATTTTACCATGAATTTGGTACTAAAATAAGAGTCCCAAATTTTATACAGATTTCAAGATGTTTGCATAATTGACATCACAACAATCTGCTTCTCATTGTGTATTGGAAAATAATTATAAGGTTGTAGTTTAAATCACAGCTATAGTTTGACATTTTAGATGTCATCAGTAATATTTTGCTGTATGCAATATACTTATCTTGATTAGAATGTAAACTGTAGTTGCATGTTTTTTTATATTAACTTTATTTACTAATTTTCAGTTTTTTACTATTTACTAATTAAGTCATACTTACTGTTATTATGCCATAAAAGCTACCTTTGTCAAAAAATTTAAGTTAGTCACTATCAAAACTGTTTTTATGAAATATTGAATTAAAATATGTTCAAAGTTCTTGTGTTTATTCTAGGTTGGCAGTTTAGGCATTCCCATATTAGGGGTAATATGTGTCCATTGTATGCATTTGTTAGTCATAAACAGTAAAACATTAGCTAGAAAGTAAGTATTAAATATTTGTATATCTTATCTGGAAAAATCTGTTGATTTATAATCCATTACAGCCTTATTTAATTAGTTGTGTTAATATTTTTTATTCTCTTTTAAACTATTTTTCTACTTTGCAATACTCTTATATACATGACTAATCTAGTACCAAGTTTTCTAATGATAATAAATTTTTTTCAATATGAAGTCATTTAAATTTTAAAGTAACAAAGTTATTATTTTTATTTAAAATTTAAAGTTTTATTTAAAATAAAAAGTTATTATACATTTAAGAAGAAATTATGTAATTGTTATTTGTGAATGTGTGTAAAAAAAATAACAATGTTATGTGCTGTTAAAACAATTGTCTTTTTATTAACAGTCTCAAATGAATTTTTAATTTTTTTGTCTAAAAGTTTTGCATGATTATCAGTTTTAAAGTTGTATAAAGTGTAAAATTTGAAAAATAATTAACTTTTTATGATCTTTAAATTAAAGCTTAAAAAAATATAGTTCATTCATTTTCAATAAATGAAAGTTGAAAAATAAACTGAAGATTTTCTGGTTAATTACTTTAAATCCCTTATTTTAATGATCTTGTAATTAATATGTTAATGTCATGTGGTCTTGATTAATATATTATCAATGATAATTATTTTCTCTTTAGATTAGGTCGCACATCCTTGGATTATTCTGCCACTGCTGAACAAGCATTTAAGCTGGGCCCAGCAAGAACACAATTCTTGGCACCTTTTGCAAGGTCAGCATTTCTGCATTCACCATTTTAATTAAAAAAATTACTAGTGCAATAAACTTTCAATTCAGTTTTCCTTTCCTTTTGATAAATGATAATGATCAGTTCTTTTGATGATAAATATTGATGAATGAATGATCAGTTCTCTACATACTGTTTAATACGTCATAGATGTTTGATTTTCATCTTCAGCATTGGTACTTATAAAATTCTTGAATTACCTTGAAAATTTGGTTACCAATCAAATAGCTTTTATTTTTCTAAAATGCTACCAATAGATCATAAACAAAGCAAACCAAATCACCAGCTGAGACAGGTTTTAAACTTTCTAATTTCCAGTCCCAAAACAAAATTTTTCTATAAATTATTTGACTCGTAAATATTATTTGCAATTATTGATATTGTCAATTATTATTTATTATTGAACCTTAATTTTATTTAAAAACAATGGATGCATTTAGAATTGAAATATATTTGGAATACTCAAAAAACTAATTATTTCCCTAAGCGTAGAAAAAATTAAAAAAGTGTCATTCTTTGAAAATTTAAATAAAAATATACATAATTTCATTAATATTACAGTATTTTTCATATTTGATGACAAACTTAATATGAAAGCTTTCAGATGGTAAGTAATACTCATGAGATGGCTTGTAGTTGTCAAGTTTTGTATAAATCAGTTGTGATTTAATAAAATATTAAATCATCTATAATCTACTTTACATTTGCACAAGATTCTTATCAGTAATGTTGGAAGCTGAATTTCTGGCAATATATTAAGAACTATTTGTTCAATTAAATCAATATAAGGTTTTGCAAGTGTTCTGCTTGCCTATAATTTTCAAAGTTATGCAATGTCAAACTGATACCCTCTCTCTTGGAAATTTTTTAAAAATGTGTAACACATTTCCTTTACAGAGGTCTCTATGGATATTAAAGAGACCAAGTTTTTTCCTTTGGGACTCATGTGTCCCAAAGGAAGAAACTTGGTAACTCCTAATGCACTTATCTCAATAGATGTTTAAGCAGAAATAGAATATTCGTTCTGTCTTTCAATAATGCTTCTGATCAAACATGGGGCATGTATTTTGAAAAGCAATATCATATTCTATGGACCACAATATACTTTTCTAAATAAAAACCGCATATGGATGAATTTGAAAATGTATGAAATAAATTTTTTTGCCAATGCTTGGCCATGAAGAACTTTCATGGCCAAGCATTGGCAAGTTTTCCTCTTCTAGTAGTTCTCTACTGAAGAGGGACATCAAATAGTGCTGCAATAGATACCCAGTCACTGTGGTATCGCCGGAAATGACGCAGCTGACAAATTGGCAAAGGCTGGCTCAGATCTACAACAGCCTTCTCCAGCCTTGGAGTACCATACTGTTAAAAGGCTTATTAAGTAAAATATAGCCTTTTATCGTAGAAATGTTTAAAAGATGTGCACAAAGGGGAAAGCATGGGCTTCCTTACTAACAAAGCCTATTCCGTGCAACCTCCACCGAGCTGTTGGAGTGGCTAATTTTCGCCTTAAAACTCAGCATGATTATCTGCAAAAACACCTTCATCGTTTGGGTTTGAAGGACTCTCTGATCTGCCCTTTTTGTGGACTAGAGGACATGACTGGTGACCACCTTTACACTTGCCCTGGACTTTCGGACATCGCAGTTAGAAATTCTGTGGAAGATGACTTTTCATTCACTTCAAAATTGTATTGGGCTGCCCAGCAGAGACTGATGGTTAAAAAACCAAGGTCGGGTGTAGGATAAAAAAAATGAACTTTCAGCTGTACATGACTTTTTGTGTAGTGGACATTTAGTAGTATGCCATCATAGCCCAAAAGTTGTTAAATCACCATAATTTAGAGAGACTAAGCTGTTTTGACCTACCATTTCCAGAATTATTTCACTAAAGGACCATAACATATTTTATGTTATCTACCTACCACTAATGATCATGACATATCTTCTTTTAGGTCCAGAATAGAAATCACTTTAATAAAGGGAACAGTGTTTTTCCCAAATGGCCATTAAGATAACAGATGCAGAATATATAATTTAGATTATTCTTTGTTACAATATTCTGTGTATGGTAAAGAATGAGTTAAATGTTCTATATTTGACTTATATAGTGTCTTGCTAATATTCTACACATTCTAATAATTTCCTTTGAAATGTTCTGTGCTCTCCTTTGACACTGGCTTTACAGGCTTTGATTGTTTATTTTTCACGAGAATATCTTGTTTATCTACTACTTTTTAAATTTGTTTAAATGCAGGGTTGAATATAAAAATTTTTTTACTGTGTGATGAATAATGGTAGATTATCAAAAAATAAAGAATAAAATTTATTACTTGTGTGCCTTATATATTGAGAATACATATTATAAGTCTTTGTTTCCAATTGTTTCTTGTGTATTTTAAATGTAAATTCCCCTCAGGGGTTTACCTTCTTTAGGTAAATATGGGTGTCGCAATCCCAAGGTACCCTAGCGATCTGTCCTCTTCTTTCTTTTCTCCTTTCCATCCCTCAGGGGTTTACCTTCTTTAGGTAAATATGGGTGTCGCTATCCTAAGGTACCCTAGCGATCTTTATCTTCTCCTCTACTTTTCTTTATCTTTCTTTTCCTATTTGTCGTCGTCGAGATCAAGACTTCTTGCTTATGTTGTATCTTGCTTTTCAATGGGTCTTACATCCATTTTTTTCATTGGTCTTCCACCCCATATGTTGGCCGTGTATGGCGTCCCGTAAGGAGGAAATTGGTGTCCTGGGGTCCCTTAGCGTTCCCTTTGGCCCAGGCTTCTCTGTAGACGGGTGGCTGGAGTGAGCCCGCTCTCAGTCAACCGGCTGGTGCTATGTTAGGAATGTTATAACCCTTGCATGGTGCTGTAGGGCTAGTCCTGCATTCTGGGTTGTGCGGACATGCTCGCTAGATCCTCAACCCAACATGTAGTACTATATCCTGGTGATACCCCTAAGGTAAGTGCCGAGGCTGGCTATTGCCAGAGCCGGTAACTGCCTTCCCTTGTTGGGCTCTGTGATGGGCGGGGGCCCACTGGGATGAACTTTTCTCTTTCTCATGGGTCCAAAAATTCTGGCCACGGCGAGGGCCTTAACTCGTCACAAATTGATAGTAAATTTGACAAAACTGGAAATATTTATCCAAAGTTCATATTAATACAGAACAACGAGGGCATGCTTAAGCAAATGTCACCTTTCAAAATTCTCAAACAGATTAAGGCAGTTGCAGGAGAACCTAGTAATGTAAAAAAGCTAAGATCCGGAGATTTACTAATCGAGAGCTCATCTGCTCAACAATCAAAGTCTCTTTTATCTTTAAAAGTTTTTGGAGAAATTCCCATCATAGCCTCAAGTCATAAATCACTTAATCAATGTCGTGGTGTAATTTCAGAGATAGACCTTTTATCAGTATCTGAAACTGAGATTCTGGAAGAATTAAAAGACCAAAGAGTTTGCAATGTCCGTCGAATCACCATCCATCGAGGTGAAGAAATTTTCCCCACAAGAAACTTAATATTAACTTTTGACTGTCCTAATCTTCCAAATTCAATAAAAGCAGGTTACCTGAATTGCCCTGTAAGACCTTATATTCCAAACCCCATACGATGCTTTAATTGTAATAGATTTGGACACTCTAAAATGTTTTGCAGATCAAAAGCTACATGTACTCGATGCTCAAGTCTGGAACACCAGGAATCTGACTGTAAATCTGAACCATTTTGTATTAACTGTAAAGAAAATCATAGCGCATCTTCTAAAACCTGCTCACACTGGCAACATGAAAAAGAAATTCAACGGATAAAAACGACACGAAAAATCTCATATCAAGAAGCTAAAAAACAACTTCAAAATACGATTAATTTCAAGAAACCATATGCCCATGTACTGAAAAAAACAGTATCAACTGCTGTACAAACAGACACTTCATCAATTGCCTTTTTTAAACCTGGAACACAAAACAAACCTACTACAGAGAAGTCTATATTTATAAAGCCACAAAAAACAAGTGACTCTGATAACAGAAAAAAGCTTAAGATTAAAGATCAACCAAATGTAACTGCTTTTAAAACCAGCCTTCCTACAGACAGTCATAGTGATATGGATACTGATATTGATAATTTTGAGTTGATTGCGAAGAACAGATCACGTCACCGTAAAAAGAACCCTTCATAATGGTGGTTCTTCTTTCTTGGAATTGCCATGGACTCCGCACGCATATATCTGACATTAAAGACATAATAAATTCATACTATCCTGTTTGTCTAGCACTCCAAGAAACCAACTTGAAATCTCATACTACTTGGAAAATAAAAGGTTACACGCCTTATCGAATGGACATACCTGATGATTCTGTATCAGGAGGGGTGTGCATTCTTGCTTCGAATAACTACCCCCACACAGGACTTCCATTACGTACTTCGTTGCAAGCTGTGGCAGTTGAGATACACATTAATTTTCGAATCACTGTCTGTAACATTTACTTACCACCACGTAATGCCATTCCACAAAGCAACTTAAATAAACTATTGCAGCAACTTCCCGTCCCTTATATATTAATAGGTGATTTTAATGGTCACAGTGCTCTGTGGGGAAGCACTAATACAAACTCTCGAGGACGACAAATTGAGCAACTGATAACTGATCACTGCCTCTGTCTGCTAAATAAAGATGAAAAAACTCACTTTCATGCTCCTACGAAAACATTTCATTCCATAGATTTGGCTATTTGCTCTCCTATTTTATTTCCTCATCTGGACTTGACCACTGAAAATGATTTGTATAACAGTGACCATTTTCCTGTAATCCTTACTTTTGCTGATCCACCTTCTAATGGCTTACAACCTACAACCTTTAAGTATCACAAGGCAGACTGGCATTCTTTTGCAGAACTGGCAGTTATTACAGAAGAAATGATTACAAATACTGATATAAATGATGCTGTTATTAAAGCTACAAATACTATTATGAAAGCTGCTGAAATATCCATTCCAAAATATTCCTCTCGTCCTCGAAAACTGCGGAAACCCTGGTGGAATGAAGCCTGTGCAAAAACCTACCGTGAACAAAAAAAGTTTTGGAATATTTTTCGAAGACATCCTACTACCAATAATCTAATTATTTTTAAGAAAGCGAAGGCTGTAGCCCGCAAGATTCGCAGGCAAAGTCAAAGAGACTCTTGGATACGATATACATCAAATATTACTTCTAGCACTCCTAGCAAACTTGTTTGGAAAAAGGTGAAAGCAGCTAATGGCTTGTACCAAGAATTCTCTTTCCCGATATTGACTACTAACACTGCAGTTTATTCTTCTCCCGAGGATGTAGTTAATAAAATTGGCGAAGCATTTTCTAGTGTGTCCAAATCTGACTCTTACACACCTTTTTTCCAAGAGTATAAGAGTCGTGCTGAGCAGATCAACATAAATTTTAATAATTCTGAGCAGTTACCTTACAACTACGAATTTCACATGTATGAGCTACAAAAGGCTCTATCCAAGACCCATAATACCAGCCCAGGTCCCGATGGAATTACTTATCAAATGCTCCGCCATCTAAGACCAGTCTCTCTCACCAATATTCTGTTCCTCTTCAACAGAATCTGGCAGGAAAATACTTTCCCTTCTATGTGGCAAGAAGCAATAGTCATCCCCATCCTAAAACCAGGAAAAGACCCTAAAGACCCTTTAAGTTACCGTCCTATAGCCTTAACAAGCTGCCTTTGTAAAACGATGGAACGCATGGTAAATAACCGTCTTGTATTTTACTTAGAAAACAATAGGTGTATACCTCAGCAGCAAAGTGGCTTCCGTCAGGGTAGATCTACGTTAGACAATATTATTAATTTGGAAAATGATGTTAGAACTGCTTTCGTTCGTAGGAACCATCTTGTCTCAGTATTCTTAGATATTGAGAAGGCCTATGATAGAACCTGGCGCTATGGTATTATTCGGACCTTACATGGTTTTAATCTCCGTGGTAACCTACCACTTTTTATTCAAAACTTCCTACAAAAAAGAAATTTTAAAGTGCGCATTGGGTCTGTTTTATCTAGATCCTTTGTCCAAACTGAGGGCGTCCCTCAGGGTAGTGTACTTAGTGTAACATTATTTATTGTTTTTATTTCCAAGGTTTTATCTATATTACCTTCCTGTATTAAAAGTACACTTTACGTAGATGACTTACAGATTTCCTGTCAAGGTTCAGATATACATTTAATTGAACGACAACTACAGATGGCTGTAAATCAAATTACTGACTGGTGTGACAAAAATGGCTATACCATTTCACCAAGTAAGAGCAGTTGTATTCATTTTTGTAGGAAACGTGGCCTTCACCCTGATCCCAATATCCAACTTCAGGAGGTATCCATTCCTGTTGTTAATGAGATACGATACCTTGGGGTAATTTTTGATAACAGACTTACCTTCTTGCCCCATATATTACATTTGCGCAAAAAGTGCGAAAGATCTCTTAATATACTAAAAGTTCTTTCCAATACTTCTTGGGGTGCTGATCGAACCTCATTGTGCAGAATATACCAATCTATCATATTGTCCCGTATCGATTATGGCAGTGTGGCTTATGGTTCAGCTTCAAAGTCTGCCCTAAAATGGTTAGACCCAATTCATCATGCTGCACTTCGTATCTGTAGTGGAGCGTTTCGTACCTCACCTGTCGACAGTCTCTATGTTAACTGCAACATACCTCCTTTAAAACTACGACGCATTAAGCTTTCCCTTAATTATTATTTCAAGAGTTTTTCTACTCTAAACCATCCACTGAGGTCTTCAAGAGTTGACTCTACGTTAAAGAGACTTTTTAACGCTCGCCCTTCTTGCACTCTTCCCTTTTATGCTAGGATTCAACCTCTTATAGAGGAAGCTGATCTTCATTTAACTCCAGTCGAGATTGCTGACTACAATAGTATTCCCCCATGGGATTTTCCACAAATATGCTGTCTAAACAGCTTTTCTCTGTTTAGCAAAGAACATACTGATCCCATAATTTTCAAACAAATTTATGGTATTCATCGGAATCAATTTCATGATTACTTCCCAATCTTTACTGATGGATCAAAAACAGAAAGACATGTCGGCTGTGGCATAGTTTATGGCACTAATATCTATAGCTATTGTCTTTCGTCAGTCTGTTCTATTTACACTGCTGAAATTGTTGCCATTTTGAAAGCTCTTAACATAATCAAGTGCTCTCGCAGCCGCAAATTCTGCATTTATACTGACAGTATGAGCATTATGAAACAGCTTAATTTTCCTCAACATTTTCATCCCCTGATTAATAAAATCTTAGTTTTGTTAAATGAAATGTCTCGTAATGGTTTCGAAATATTGTTTTGCTGGATACCTAGTCATGTCGGTATTACTGGCAATGAATTAGCAGACTTAGCTGCTAAAGAAGGTAAAGACCCTATAGACCAAGCAATCCCTTATACAGATATCAAGCATTCAATTTCTGTATATACGCATTCTATTTGGCAGAATTCTTGGAATACGCAAGTAACAAATAAACTTTTCTGTGTTAAACCTCACATTCGGAACTGGAGTAATATCTCATACAGACGTGCTGACGTTATTTTATCCAGACTTCGAATCGGTCATACTCGTTTGACACATAGTTACATTTTATTTAAGGAACCTGCACCTCTGTGTTCGAGTTGTAAAATAGTTTTAACTATATATCATATCTTAATTGAATGTCCTAATTTTAACCATCTTCGTCTTACCTTTTTCCACAACACTGTCTTAAATTTACTGGACTTGATTGGGGAAATACCTCATCCAAATCTCTTTGCTTTCTTAAGGGCTATCAGAATTTTGCACTGCTTATAACGCATTCTCTTTACTCCAAAAAATTTTTTTTAATAAGATTCAAATTTATAATCTTTTACTGCAATAAACTTGTTTGCAAATTTTATAATGGATATTTTATTCTGATTTCAAAAATTTTTTAACCTTTCGCTCGGCGCAGTATGTCCTTTTTGGATTTTGCGCCAGAAAAAGACAATCAATCAATCAATCAATCATTTAAATGTGAATTTTCTAAGTCAAAATGCTTTGATTCATTTTTATAGAATGTGATAAAGTATATTCATCTGTATTTTCATAATTATGAGACTTGAGTACTTATTTGTTAAAATTCATTTCGTTTTATTTAAGTTTTCATTTTATTAAAAGGAAAATTTAAATTCTATTTAAACTCTTAAATCTAGAATTATCGTTTTTTTCTCTTCAAAAGAAATTTTTAAAGTAAATAGTTACAATTTATTTCCTAAAAAATAATATCTTCATTGTAGAATGTAAATATTTTTAACTTTTTTGTGTGCATTTTTAGAGCAAACTAAATTTACATATTTTTCGTTTTAGATTTGCTGTCAACTCAATGTTAATGTTGACTCAATTTGGTTTCTGTTGTGTGTATTTTCTTTTTGTTGCCAGTAGCTTATACGAGGTAATTGCTTATTTTTACTGTACAGATACAGTTCTTGATTTTAGTCTAATTTAAAAAGAAAAATTAATGTGTTAGTATGTTCTTAAAATATGTATAATTTTTAACTTTTATAATTATTTTTCTTAATTTTTCATGAATTTATTTGAAAACCTATGACTTTAGTCACATTACACAAATATGATAAAATTTTCTAAAATTATCTTAAGATTTATTTGTTACTCCTTATATTTTAGTTATTGATTAACAATTAGTAATACTTACTTAATATTACACTTTTGGTTTCTAACTTTTGGATACATGAAACCAATAGACATATCCAATTCTGCATAATTTTTGAACAACAATGAAGGGTTGTTGCAAATGAATGAGATGGTACAAACTTTCTAATTAATAAAAATAATAATAAACTTTGTAAGAAATGAAAAACAATGAAGTGTGAGCTTGAACTCAAAGAGTTAATGAGTACTCATCACTTTATCACTGGAAGGGGAGAATCAGTTGCCTTGTAAATATGGAACCTTTACTATTGATGCTCATTATCTTATGAGATTTTTATAAAGAGAAATGAGTTTTGATCTTTTTTAATAGTGAAAAATAGCATATTCAATAGTCTTATTATAAAACTATGATACTTAAAGCATTTTAATTTAAAAACTTAAAAGCTCAATAGAAAATTAAATGAAAAAATATTTACACACTTCATTATTTCAAAGAATAAATGCTTCTAATAAAGTCAAATTTAAGAATTTTGACTTGAAATTCATAATCGGGTTTTTAAATGGAATGACTAGTAAATATTTATTGCTATATTCATGACATCAGAATGGCAACTCTTCAAATTCTAACATTATTTCCTTAAATAGTTTGTTATAGAAACTTACATTCCTTTAAATGTTAAATTATTTGTTACTTGATAAATTTTCCAACCAGGCAAAATAATCAATTATAAATTTGAAATCTGTTTATTTTTAAAAGAAAATTTAAGAAACAAATTTAACACACATAAATTAGTTTAATTTTCAGTCATTTCTGTCACAACTTATTTTAATTTTTGACATAAATATTTTTATTTGTAAGCAATTTATACATGGTTTGATGTAAAAATTCATATAATACATGAGAACAAATATTAGTGAAATTTTGATGTCAGATACATATAAGAAAACACAGAAAAACTTTGTCATTTTCAGAAGCATTAGAAACGAATAATTTTGCTTTTTAAATACAAATTAAACAAAGTAAAAACATTCACAAATAAAAATTATACATATATTAGGAATAATAAATTTAATAACATTTATTTTTGGCTTAAATTAGTATGGGAATGCTTAATATATGAATGATTTAAGCATAAATTTGGGAATTATTGAACATATTGAACAAATATTTATCATAGCTTTCTTATAATTGCAAAATAATGTTTGGAGAAATGTGCAAAAGGAGAGTACACACAAAATATAAAGATCATCATAATTTATGAGTATAAATTAAAAGTTGCGTATATAATGAAAAAATACACATAAAAATTTCATGGTCAACATGCTATTTTACATTCAAGGAGAAGAAAATCTTTAGTGCATTTAATAATATATTGTAACATGAAAGCTTTTTGTTGTGTCCAATCCTTCAGGATCTAGTGGCAGCTAGATCAAATCCATGATTCCATGCACCCCAGCAAAGTCAAGCATCAGGAGAGGGCTGTTACGAACATCCTCTAAAATGAGCCCCAAGCAAGCGAGAATATGATGCGGGGAAGCCGGCAGCAGATGGCACTTTGGACACGTTGGAAAGACTTTACGTCCAGATTCAAAGGACATGCATTTCAGATGCCCACTTAAAAGTCTTGTGATAGCCGTTTGGTTCTGTCTACCAGCCTCAAAATGTAATGCTCCTCCTGGTTTTGACCTACAGTACCAGGAATGGGTTGGGGGAGAAAGCCAGACTTTCCGGTCTCTATTTTTTGCCACGGAGAAAATCTCTTCAAAAGTTAGGTCATCATCAGTAGTGGCCGTCACAGAGCAGCCTCTTTTTGCTAAGGTATCCGCAGCTTCATTTCCAGGAATGTTGACGTGGGAGGGTATCCACTGGAGGTGGACCTCCCTGCGCTTTGAAAGAATTTTAAGCATATTGAAAATTTGGATGCTTACAAGGTCATTTACACGCCTCCAGTCCTATTGATGTTGAATTGAGCTGTGGCTATCTGAAAAAATCCAAATGTCACTATAGTTTGTGGGGTGGAGAATGGTGTTTAATCCCTCCTTAATAGCAATTAATTCGTTCCTAAAGACCGAGCAGTTATCTGGGTTGCATCGAGATAGTCATATCACAAGGTTCACTATATAGATGCCACTCCAGTGTGATTGAAAGCTTTTTTAAGAAATACATTTAAATATATATTATGCTTAGTAGGAATAATCATCTAAACTTCATATCAATAAATGTTTTCAGTTATAACTCTTTAGAGGAAGTAATATTTTATTAATTTTGAAATGCCAGTTTTACTTTAATGTTAGCAGATAAAATATAAGTTTTCAGAAATTTTTTTTTGTTTTTTGCTGAAATTTTATCATTTCGAAATATACAGTAGGCTTTTCACAAAACTTTTAAATTGCTTATTATCACCAATTATTTAGTTGTATATCTTCAACTAAACTATTGATGACTATGAAAAGAACCATCAATTGTTTAATTGAAGGATATTATTTATTATTCTTTCTGTGTTCACATAGTCTGGCTTTGAAAAAAAAAATTTAATAATGAGTTACAAAATTAGTGTTTCAATATGATTACTGGATATAAATATTTAAGGAAACTGTTAAAATGGTCCTTGCCAAATGATTAGGTAGTTTAATCTTTGCTTTGTTGTATTTTTATAAATATGTATAATAATATCATGCATCATTCTGCTATGTTTTAGTAATAAACTTAGAGAAAATATTGATAAAAAAATTAAATATAATTTAAAACTAAGTATATAAATTTCTGGTTGGGACATTTTTTAAAATTAAGATTTATATTATCTTTGCTCTCAAGACAACAGGCTCTTGATATTGGATCCATCAAAAGGTTATTTTGAATGTTTGCTTAATACTTTATTTTTATGTAAACGGGATTGATGAATTGATCCTCATTTTTTACATGCTCAATATAAAATCGCATGACATGGTGCAGTGATGTGCTGCCACAAGATTAATGGATTTCTAAGTTTACAATCATGGCCTAATAGTCTTGTGTGATCAACAATTCTTTTTTAAATTTATAAAACAGTTTATTGTCTGTAAAGCATTTTTTTAAAAAAAATATTTTTTTAATAGTTTTTTAGATGTGTAATTAATGCTTTTTTATATAAATAGATCACATATAATTAACAGAAGTAAAATGTTCTGTTAATCATTAAACTGGCTTAATCTAAAATACCAAAGATCTAATTAATCTAAGTTCAAATTCCTTAACACTCATTTTATGAAGCAATCTTGTTAAAAAAAAATATTTTGAAAATTATACATCTTGTTAAATATAAACTTATAAATTTTCTATAGGGCCTCACTTTTATATTTCATGATTTTCATAATATTGCTTGCATTGATTTCAATACTTTATAAAATTGATACCTTTTTAAATATTTTGCCTTTATTTAATTTCTTGAGCACTTTTGATTATTTTATTTTGAATTTGTGAATTTTATTTTCTTGAGTTAGTATAGTCAACAATTTTATAATATATTTTATTAACATTTTTTGATTACTTAATTTTAGAGACTTGTCAATTTAAAAATACTTGTATTCGATGTATTTGAAGTAAATTTTTTAAACCTAAATGTGCTATTTTTCCTACTGTTTTGTAAATTTATGGTTTTATTCTAATTAGCATTTATATTAACGAGGATTTTTGTTATAGGTTTGTGAAAATATTTTTGGTGGTTCTCCACTTTCCATCCATGGATACATGGCTATTGTACTCCCATTGATGGTCCTCTTCAACTTCATCAGAAGTCTAAAAAAATTGTCACCTGCGTCTTCCATTGCAAATGTTCTTCAGATCATTGGCATGGTGATGATCTTTTACTTCTTGCTAACTGGTTCTCACTCAAGAAATATTTACACATACTCAGCACCAATAAAGAAACTACCACTTTATTTTGGCACTGCCATGTATGCTTTTGAGGGTATAGGAGTGGTGAGTACCATATTTGAATTTCAAATTGGAATACTAATTATTTCTTGTAGACACCTATACATTTCATTAATACAAAGATTATATAGGAATGTCTTCAATTTTCTTTAAAAAATTTTTTATCCATTAAATAGAAATCATACAGATGATTAAGAAAAGATTACTTTTGTTTTTGGTACATCATTTCCATCAGATTTCTGAACAGCAATTAATGTGTTATATAATAAACAGCTAAACTAAGTGGAGATTCATATTGCAATTTTTTATTTTTCTGTTACTATAAAGTATATCAATGAATGTGTTACTCGTATGTGTGAATGTGATGCCTTTGTCTTTACTTGATTGACCACTTTATGTACTCTTGATACTAAGCCTTAACTCCATAAGAGGCTTACGTCCATCTATTAGGATTTGTTTATTTTATATTTGGAGCTTGGGGTACAAAATGCTTCTAGTAGTTGTATCTTGACTTTAAAATTACTTGATTTGCATTTACTTATAAATTTCTTGTATATTAAAAAAAAAAGAGTTCACTCAAAATTATATCTGTTCAACCCTATTTATAATTATGTATCACATTCTAAATTTTCTTTTTGAATTTTTATGGGAGCTTAAGTTTTTTTAAAATTAAACAGTAAAACATTTTTATTTAAAATTTAATACCATATATAATCAAAGAATGATGAATTTTTAAGTTTTATATTTTTGAGAATTACTAAATTTTCCTAAAGTTACAATGGTTTATATTGAATAATAATTTATATTGCATGATTTAATTATACAATATTAAAGTAAGTTTCTTTTAATTGTATTTTCTGAATTTTATATTTAATTTGGTACTTCTTTAGGTTAATTTTGTATATGAATTGTATTCAACCAATGATTTCAATTTCAGGTACTGCCACTTGAAAATGACATGGCTACTCCAGAAGATTTTGGTGGTTTGACTGGTGTTCTCAATACAGGCATGGTAATTGTTGCCTGTTTGTATACTGCTGTTGGTTTCTATGGTTACCTGAAATATGGAAATGATGTAAAGCCGAGCATCACTTTTAGTCTTCCACAAACTAAGTAAGTTTAATTAAAACTTTACAATAAAAAGATAAATTTTTAATAAGATTAATGAAAACATGTTAGTTTATTGGAAACTTTGGAAAGAGAGAGAAAAAAAATTTTAAATTTTCAGAAAAGCTTATATTTTTGGTGCTCCCTGAATATAACCTTACTATATTTTTATTTTGCTGAAATATATTTTCCTGTCAAATTCTTTAATACTATACAATAATACTTTACTCAATTAAATTTATATCTATTCAATTTCCTACACATAGTTATTTCATGTTGATAAATCAATTATATACATGAAAACATTAATAACAAACATTGTTTTGATAATTTGCAAGAATTTTAATTACAAAAAGCTAAAATAAAATCGGGTGTAATATGCAATTTCATTTATAATTTCTTTGATATTTTTTAGTCTTTAATTTTGAAAATTTTATAAATGTTTTTATTAAAAACTGTATCAGCATTAGTTATTTTTTATTATGAATCTATTAGGATTAATCTTAAATTTTTAAACATATCTACTCTTTGAGATATGTAGACATAAAATGTACTTGTGTGCACATCTAATATATATTAAAATTTATCAGTGTATGTGTATCAAAAATTTTTTAATTTAGAACTTATTGTGGCAGTAATAGATAATTCCTATCCTTCTTAATTGTAAAGTTACAATGTTATTATGTATATAAATCATTACTTGTTTTCAACAAAAAATTAAAATCTTTTATAATTATTTTTATTATTTTGAAATGTAAATTTTAATATCTAATTCTAGGGTGAGTGAATTAATTCGACTGATGTTCGCTCTCGCCATTTTCCTGTCATACGCCCTGCAGTTGTATGTGCCTTTATCTATTATCTGGCCTTTTCTGAAAGAGAAATTCCAACTTGAGGAACGATTAAATGAAAAACATCTAACTTTTGCGGAGCTGGCACTCCGTGCTGCACTTGTTTTACTAACTTGTAAGTTACTTTTTTTCTATGGGTTACTAAAATCTCGCATTCAGACAGCAATATAATTTTGGAATTATAATAAAGATCATAAAAAAAATTGGTGCCCAGATACTGTGTAATCCAGATTTGAAATGCCAGTCTTGCAAAAGTTCCTCATTCATTTGAGTAACCATCCCATTGTATCACCAGATTAAATAAAATACTGCTTTGATAAAACTCTTGCTATTTGAAGATGTCCAAATTTTTCTGCTGCACTTTAAAAAATCATTTATTCTATAGAGACAAAGGTACTAAAGTTTTGAAAATAGTATGGAGCGACAGCAGGACTGTAAAGTTATGCTTGAGCATTTCCTACTTTGACAAATCAATTTTTGTATTGTGATGTTCTGAATATTAAGATATATTATGAAGTAGAACGATCCAATTTCTCAATATTTCCAGACTTTTATCCCTTAATTCCAAGAAAATTCTCAACAATAGTCCTTGAAGACTCCTGGATTTTTGAAATCAATAAACAATGGTTCCTTATAATAAGCATCACTTTTTCAAATAATGAGTGACTTTTATTTAGATTAATTTGATAAAAGATTTTCCACTGATAATGGTTTAACATTTTACCACAATCCCAAGCCAAGATGTTTATACTAATATATTGCTTATATATTGCTATTGATGATGCAGTAATTTCCATACACTCTGCACTGATCTCCTCAAATGGAAACTTTTCAATTGTTATTCATGCAATAAACTTTCAATTATCTGCTTTATGTGTTATCTGTGATGTCTAAATTCAGAAAAGACTTCAATATCAAATATACAATAATATTTCTGAATGTGTTAGTCAGCTGTGGTAATAAAAGAAACTTATAGTATAATTCATTTAAATTTGAGTTAGATAGTTAAAACAAAAATAATCAATTATGTGCATAATTTTTAAATCATTCATTTTTTAAAGAAATACAGAAATATACCAAGCAATTTCTTTCTTGAGTATCAAGGATGTATAGCCAAGCTGGCAGATGAATGGCTAAGGCTCTGAAATTCAATTCAGTTCGCAAGCTCGATTTCCTCTTCAGACATGAATGTTAGTTATGATTCTGAATCTACCTTAAGCTGAAAGACAGCTTCTATGTTACTCATGATATTTAATGCGAACTAACAGTTAAATGGTAGAGTTTCGTCCTGCTGTTCAAACTTTTGGACCTTGCGCCATAAGATCCAATCAACCAACCTGCTGTTCAAACAGCTTGTAAATTCGAATTCCATTCAGAGCATGGATGTTTATAGTGGTTTGGAGTTCACTTTAAACTGTAAGTCCTGGTCCAATTAGCCATTCTGTACAAAAAAGTGAGCATCTACCAAATCGTTTTCATGCTTAAAGAGAGATTAACAAATCAAGCCTATCTTTCCTCTGTTGTGGATATTTGTACTGGGTTGATGAAACCTCCATTAAACTGTTGACCCTAAATAAATTAGTGCTTCTAATTGAAAAAGGACTTTAGAGTAACAAACATAAATTTCAAAATTATGTTTTGTTTAGCCCCCATTTATACTGCCTTTGTTACTTTAATTTCTGTATCCCGTTTTTTAAAATTGTTTTTCAAAACATTTTGATTTTAATTAAATTTTATTTTAATATGCAGTTTTAATGCTGATTTATTTTATAGCAGCTATTGATGTTTGTAGTTATTCTAATCTTTTTCCAGCTGCTTGAACTTAAATGTACTTCTATATTTCACATATGTTTCATTTTGCATCCTATTAATTTTTTCTTCAATCAGTCACTATGGCTATTGCGATTCCCAATTTGGACCTATTAATCTCCCTGGTTGGTGCTTTGGCTAGCAGTTCTCTTGCTTTGATTTTTCCTCCAATCATAGAATTGGTTACCATTTGGAACTCTAATATAAGTAAGCATTAATTTTTCTTATATCTCTTAACTTTAATGCTAATATATTAATTTTACACTGACTTCAATAAAATTGGTATTTTTTTATTAAAATTATTTTTGTTTGAAATTTTTTTCTAAAATTGGTTAATGGGTTAAATGTTTTATTAAAATTAAATAAATAGGAAAAATTTAAATGTATATTTAGTCATTTTTGTGAAGTTTACTAATAAAATTAAATAAAAAATGAATGTCTAATTTTACTTCTGTGGTAAAATATTTGTTCCTGATTTTTTTTCTTTTTTATATATTTTTTACATAACTATATGAAAAAATGAATTGTGTTAAAAATTATAGAATAGAAGTTGAATTAACTTAAAGTAGGTAAAAAATTGTGAATGAAATTTTAATAGCTTTAAAAAAATCAGATAAAATAAAGTTGACAGAAAAATAGATGGAAGAAAACGAAGCTAGAAAAAAATTTTAAATGAAAAAGCTGAGATAAAAAATACATCAAAATGAAAGCTCAATTTTTTCAAACAGTATACATAGCAAAGTTTTAATCAGCAAGATTTAATTCAAAATGCAGAATTCTGCTAATTTATCTAAATTTATCCAAAGCTGTATATATATATTGTAAATTTGCAATTTTTAAAGAATTAATAGCAATCATGTGCAAAATGAATAAAAGTGCGACTTTAATAGTGGATGGCATAAAATACCCAATTTAGTTCCATTGGCTTATTCAGAATGTTATTTCATTTTTCAGAAGTGAAGCCTGATCTACATTGTCACTGTATATTTTTACTGTTGATGTAGCAAAGATCTTCTTTGAAAAAAGTTTATTTTTGCAACAATTTTTGTTTGTTGCTCCAATAAATGTAAAAATTCAAAAGCAGCTTCTTTACTACCGAAAAGGTGAATTTTGCTCAAGGAGGAATATTAATTTTTTATGTGTTCGGAGATTGACTAAATACCAGTGCGGAAACTAGTTTCCAAAATTTTGGCTTGGTAATTTAAAAATACACCTCACTTGAAGTCTAATAGCTAAAGAGACCAAAATAAGTTTGAAATGAATTGCCAAGTAATAACTTGTGAGACGACCAAAAGATTAAACCGATTGAATTAACTGTTCATGATTTCATGTAATGTGCTGTGGTTTATTTAAAAAAGTCGACCCTTGGGATTCACTTATTTTTATTGACAGAAATTTGAAATGTGATCCAATTTTAAAGCAAATAATTGAATGAGGAATGGGTTATCTACAGAAATGTTAAACACAAGATTTAATGGAGTAAAAATGATTAGTTTTTGAAGCACTTGAGCTGGTTAATGTTTATTAAAAAAAGAAAGGTTTATAGTATCTGGTTGATAATTTCTGAAGTTTATCATTCAACTGGACAAATTAAGTGATTCACTGAAACAGAAAAGTCCAAAATTTATCAATAGAAAATTTGGTAGTGTTCCATTTGATAACTTGAGATATTGCTCTCACAAACTGTGCAAAAAAACATGACACTAGGTTAACATAATAAATTGTCTTGGGAATCTCCCTTCAAAAGAATAAAAAAATAAATTCTTGATCTCAAGAACAATTTAAATTATTAAAGAATTCTTTATTTATATTTTTCTAAGGTTAACATGTAATGCTAATATTCAAGAAAATTTTCTTAAATATGCCAAAAAAAACTTTTTTTTTTTAAACATAAATATGCAAACATTTCTTACTGATGTATAAAGTGTTTCTGCTGTTATAATATAGGAAGTTTAAAAAACTAATTCATTTTTAATATAATATATATCACAGCTTCATGCATAAAGACCACTACATAAATAATGGATTGTCACTTCCTAAACATGATCTGCTGCACATTTAATGGCATGAGAACACTTTAATATTACTTTATTTTATTATTACTTATAAGAACTTTACTTAGAATAAGAATTTATTATAATCCTATTTAAATTTTTCATAACAAAGAAGTAAAGATAATTTTGTGCCAAAATGTTATCATTGCAATCAACTTTTTTTATGATTACTTCTAATATTTCCTGATGTAGTTGTTTCTTTTATTTTCTCAAACATGTAGCTGGGCTTGTACAATATATTTATTTACATGATATAATGGTGCAATTTCATTAGTAATATTTTTGACTATCAACATGTATGTATTGTATGTGCCACAACATCTTAACAAAAGATAATTAATGTGTGTATAATTTTCCAGGTCGAAAAAAATTCATTCTTATTTTGATCAAAAACGTTGTCATAATCATGTCTGGGATTTTTGGATGTCTGATTGGCACATACACTGCTATCAGCGAAATTTTGGATAAAATGAAAGGAGCTTCTTGATTTCATTCTGATGATGGTCATCGGGGCCTGATCAATCAGCAATCTTTGTCTGTTTCTTCCCAAATGCAACAGTCATTCCAATGGATGTGCTGTGAGGCTGTTAAAGTAGGATGAGACTTATTAAATGTTCTAAAAGAAAAAATTTAATATCAAAGACTTATATCTACTGATGAATCCTAAGGACTTTTTTTTTACTTTTAAATGACTATTTACATTTTCAAAATGATTTTAAAATTCATGGGTATCAAGAAAGTTTGAAATTTTTAAGCAAAAAATCAAATTGTACTGTAATTTTTAGAAGTCTTGTTTAATTTAAGATTAATATGCTCAAAAAACATATTTCATTCTTTAAGGGAACTTTAAATATTTTAATTTTTTGTTCAGAGTAATATTTTTTATAATCAGACATAGAAAATGGTTTTAGTATTAGTTAACTAATGATTTCTAGATAAAATATGGAAATTATTTTTACATACTTTTAAATATTTTTTTATATTTTTATAAATTTTCTATGGAACTTCCAATTTGCTTGCATGATTATTATTAATAGTTAATTTGTTAAAAATAAATATTGAAGATAAGACTCACAAAATATAGCAAAACAAATTTGTGCAATAGAACTATTAATTTATTATTTTATAAATTCCTTAACTTGTATGCTTATGTTTAATATACATGTTGCATATGCAAGTTGAATCATTATTAATTGTGTTTATTTTGTAAGTCACTAAACAGTTCTATCGTCTATACCAAAATCTGGAAAAATAAGAAAAGTTTTTGTGTTACTATTTATAAAAATGTTAATCTTCAATTTAAAAATTTTTATTATTCAATGTTTACCTGTGATGCATCAAACAATTGATGAAATGTTCTTATCTGTGTGGTATGTGTTATCTTCACGGTGTTGTATATTTAATGTATAATTTTAAGTGTATTTTTATATAGGTATTCTTATTTAAGTGTTTCTGTAAGTTATTTATGATAATTTTTTATATATAATTTGATTTGTGTGTGTGTATATTAATTACCGAGTAAAAAATTAATATGTAAACATTGTAATTCATGTGTTTATATTTATTATATAAAATACATGGTGCTATTCTCAATTCTGTCTACCTGATTTTCATCAAATTGTTAAAAAAAATATTTAATTCATGCTCTTGCACAAAAAAATGGATTGCAACTTTTTTTTTTAATTCCTTTTCTGCATATATGGTACATATATACTAGATTCTCCTAGTACATAAGTAGGTGAAATTTCTATACTTAGAACAATGCTTTTGAAATTTTGATGTATTTCTGTTAAAGTTGAGGAAAGTGAGAATACTTAATCTACATTAAAGAAAAAATTCACTAAATATTAATTAAAAATTTGATGTAAAATTCTTTAATTAAATAATGAATATATATATATAACCAATTTATCAGTGAAATCATTTGTATAATCAACTTTAAAATTATGTTAAATTTGTCACATTACTTTTCATGAAGTGTATTTACATCTTTATTGTATAACTCAACAATATCTTTATTGAGTTTTTTTGCAATGATACTTTTTAAAACTCATTCTATGAAATAGTTTCAAACTATGAAGTGATCCTACTACATTATATTTAATTTGAAATGTATCTACTTGTGTGCTAGAAAATATTATGCTTAATAATTTGTTTTTCACCTCCTTGAGGCATGTGTGTATGGGTACTTGCCTATTATCCTCAACTTTTTGTGGTTCTCAGCTCAAGATTGAAATCCCACTACAGTGTTTCTGGAAGTTAGAAATTACTTTTTGTGTAAAGTTCTGATTTTCATGAGCAACGAAGAATGTTGACTGACAAACCAGCTACCACAAACAAATATTTAAATAGTTAATAAAATTTATTTGCATTTAGGAAAAAATATTAAAAGACAAACTATTAATATACCATTTAAATTATCAGCTATGAGTAAATTTTCTTAAAATAATGAAATTTGCTTGCTTAGGTCTCTGGGTAATGAAAACCCAAGTATCTGAGGATAATATATAGATACTCATATGTATTAAAGTTTATATTTTAAAAAGTGCTAAGAATAAAATAAACACATTTCTGTTTTCAGGGACTGAATCGGATATCTTAAAATCTTCAGTATTTGGCAATAAATTTAATAAATAAAAATTGTCTTCAAAATATTTAATTTTTTTAATCCATAGTAAAAATTTCAGAAAAGTTAACTTTGCAAAAGTCACTACTTCATATGTACTTTTTGAACAATTTAGCTGTAAGTTCAGATCTGATAACACAAGTACCCCTTTCCCCCCTAATAAAAATCCAGTGCCTGAAATAGATTCTTTAATGGGATGCAGAGCTTTTGAATATTTCATAAAGACCAGTAGAAAAATCATTCCTTTTTTTAGTGTGTATATATTTTGTAAAAAGCTTAATATTTATTTGTATATTTTCAGTTCATTGATGTGTTATATTATGGAGAATTGACAAATGTATTTGGAATTATTCAATTTTTGCTTTTCTTAATTTTGTTACTATTTATAGTAACATCTAATACTCAATAGGAACTTGATTTTCCATCAAGTTCTCTGCAAATGCAGAGGAAATAAATTGAAAATTATAATTAAAAAAAAACTGCAAAAATTTTTAAGTAAGGAAATGTTTTTATTGGCAAAACATTAGCCTTAAAATATCTGATGAAATATACTTTTTATATATTTAATGTGTCAAATTTTCAGTTGTAGATCATTGATCATGTTGATGTTTCTGACCATAAAGAATAATCAAGTTCCTATTGCATTATCTTTGTGGGAGAAAAGTGCATAATACATGCATTGCAACTTTTAATTCGTGATGAATCCTATTTTATCTACATTAATGCATGACCTATTCTCTATCATGTATATTAATTTTAAATCTGTAACATTGTGTACTTTGGTTTGTATTTCTTTGCATGTTTAAATGGACAAATATGTTGTAACCTATGAATCATTCATCTTTTATACTTATGAATGCAATCCAACTTAAATTTTACATAAAAATGCATCTAAAATTAATTTCTATTGGAAGATTAACAATTACAAATTATTTGCTGTTGATAAATCAATCTTGGACAATCAAAGTGGAAAAAAAACATTGTTCTTCTGCATAAAATCGTGAATGTGGCAACCATTCAATTGCAAACTAAAAATGGGGTCTATGAAATATCCAATACACCTTGTTAATTAAAAAATTCATGAAATATTAGAAGTTAAATAATTATAATATCAATGGGGTTAGATTAATTTAAAAAAAAGTTTAATGGCCATTATTATATATCCTTCACATGAAGATGATAGTCTATCTTACAGAGTTAAACGTATCAGTTACGATTGTAATACTTGACAAAATTTTCTAAATTTAAAATTTGGCCAAAATGGACTACAGCATCTGTTCCATTTAATGAATAATACACTCGGAGGCGATATAAAAAAACTATGTACTAACTAGAAATTATACTGTTAAAGTGTCATACATTTCAGACTTGTTGCTTAATTGAGAAAACCCATTTATATGGATCAAAGTTATAGAATCTTCATTATTTCACTTCAAATATATGTTCGATCTTTTATGGATAACCTACATTTTAAAGTTCTGCCTGTGATAGTTAAAAGTATATAGAAGGTACGTTTCGAATAAAAGTGACTCTATGTATTAATGTTAAGTAAACGAAACAAGATTCTCGAAATATATTCAAATAAAGACTTCGCTCTTTAGTGTTGATGGGGGTGACCAGTGTCTTGTAGATGCGCACGCATCGCTGTGTCCTACTTGCGAATGCTGCACAGAATCTTGTTTAGTAATTTGATGTAACTTTGACCACGCATAATATTCAACTACGCGTCTGCATGTTCTTCCACATTTAAAGATTAGATTCAGAAGATAAAACCATAGATAAGATCTTATTTTTTATTAAATTTGTATGTACTAAATGAATTTGAATACATGTATGATAAAAGTTAGAAATTGATATGATATTTTTAAAGTAAATATATTAACATCACTTTCATTTGACTATTTTTTTAATCTTTAATTTTTTGATTTGGTATGTAATTGTAAATGTGATTTAATGTCAAAGTTTAAATTATAACTGATTTGATCTGAATAAATGTTTTCTCTTCTGTTCATTTATAAAGTTAATTTCCTATATGAATCTCTCAACAATGTTTTTGTATCAATTTTTGTTCTATAGTTTGCATTAATAAAAAAACGGTGAATAAGATTTTATGTATATCAAGGGATAAAAATAACTCGGTTGATAGTTTTCAAGTTAGTTCTAATTTTAAATTTATATTTGTTAATGGGAGGGAAAGAAACTTTGTTGTGCCTGGAAAGCTAATCTTTGAACCCTGCTGCGGATATAATGCATGAGGCAACAACGTTTTTAATATTCTGCTCTTCCAGCGCATGGAAATTACTTAAATACTCATACTTCCACTTAGATCTGTAAGTGTGAAAAAGATAGTTTTTCGGAATGCAAAACCTCAAATTCTACCGTAGCTGGGGTTAACAAGTGCAGATTTGTGTTTCAAGTTTGCTCTTTGCCTATGTATCTGCTTTTATGGACCCTTGGCAGTTTTCACGGTTTCCTTTCGTGCAAATACTTGACGTCGATATGCTGTTTTCTGAAAGGTTTATAACAGCCCGCCGCTGACAGACTGACCATTTCTAAGACTGAATGAAGACCAGAATTATTATAGAATATAGAAATTAAATGTATTGGATGACCTGAAATTATTGGCTTTTTTAGATATTTTTCCATAATGTTCTGCCAAAATACCGTAAATAGTTTTTTTAAACAGAAATAGTCATTTATTCTTCTAAATATTTTTTTTAAATATAAACTAATAAATTAAAGTTTTTATTCTAAAATTTATAGTGTTTATTTTTTTGACCCTAACATGGTAATTAATTTATTATGTCAGATGTTAGTTGTAAAGTGTTTATATTGCTATCATCCCATTGTAATAATTTAACTATCTCTGTTTTCTTTATTTCAATTATGTGTGTTGTGATTGGTCCATTCCTTTTGTGTAAGACATGTATGTATTGAAACTTGTAAAAATGTATCATATGAATAGATTTATTTTGATGTGTTATATTGATATATTCTGCTCTGAAGGTTGGAAAAAGAAATAAATTATTTCTCGTATTTTCAACTGTTGTATTTCCTTACTGAGTAGTGTAGGTTTCTTTTTTCTCATAGATATAAATCACGTATTTAATTTGCATATTCCAGATTTTTATTTTATAGTAGAGGTATATAAATATTTTTTTAATAACAGTGGGCACAAAAAAGCCGGAAACCGATACTCGTGTATCCAGCGGACATCTGTGAACCAAGTCACAGAGAGGACGCCATGCCATCACAAACCAGGTTGGGCCACATTCATGCATCATCACAGAAGAAAGGACAAAAAAATTAAGAGAAAAAGAAAAGGCCATGCCCACTCAGCCATCGGTCCGCTCATAGGAATGTATAAAATGCTATTTAATCTAACCACTTTGCAACTCCGATGCATTTAATCGTGTAAAAGGAAATTATTTTTGTCCTGTACAAAGCGAGACTACCTGCAACACTTCCGGCTGGGGAAACCCCTCTCAACAAACGATTAGCATATCTAGGTATCTGCTAAAAAATTTTTTTCAAACTAGATTAGTGAGTACTAACTTCATATGTGGGAGTTTTGGCGTCAGAATTTAACCACTATGAAAAATGGAATGAATTCAACGTCTATATAAACACTTTTCCTCCATACACACATGCAGATTTCAAAAATGAAAGTGTGTGTATGTGAGAGATAGAGAAATAGCTAACACAAAATAATTAATTTTATGATTTTTTAAAAAAATTACCAAGCTAAAACTACGTTTGGTGCTCAAGTGGGAATTCGGAATTGCAATTTGGGCTTGTTTCAGGATGACTTAACGTCAGAAACACACACAAATACTTTCTGTTGAATTTAAAATCTAGCACCTACTGGAGTCTTAAGTGTGTTTGTTGCCAGATTGTGGAAGGAACGAAAAATTGCATTATCATAATCTAGAAGTAGAATGTTTCCTTACGATTGCTGAGACAGTTAAGGAGTTTTTTCTTGTATTTCGAATATAAGTTTTCAATCTTTTAAGATATAAAAGTGATCATTCACGACTGACTGAAGTCATTGGCAGAACCAAAAATAAACAGGGTGATTCTAAATTGTTTTTACAAATTAAAAGGGGTGATAATACCCATCCATACCAGCAATAATTACGTTGAAACATAGGGTTGCATTCCACTCTGAGAGGTAGAAAAGAGGAAACGTATCAAGAATCTACCACAAATTTACTGTATGCAAATTTCCACGGACAAGAAGCAGCATTTTGCTTTTATGGGTTACCGGAGGAAACCAATCTAAATAGACACTGTCCTTAAAAAATGACGCAACATCAAGTATTATCTGAATAATGTGTCCCAAAATTTTCATGAATTTTATGGCGGCGTACACGTACAAACAATGGCTTGATGTGCACATCATATAGAGTGGAAGAAATGGGAATGGATGCGAAGCACGAGGATTGTACGAAGAGTGGCTTCCAGCTCGTCGTATTTCAAGTCATCCTAATTTCTTTTCAGTGTTGATCGACAACTGCGAGAAAACGATTCATTTGCCATCTCAAACACCAATGCAGG
This sequence comes from Latrodectus hesperus, assembly GCA_037975125.1. NCBI lineage: Eukaryota > Metazoa > Arthropoda > Arachnida > Araneae > Theridiidae > Latrodectus > Latrodectus hesperus. The sequence goes on from CM075855.1 coordinate 99,586,704, forward strand.
ATGTTTGCGAAATGCACGAACGCCAGAAATGGAAGACCGAGTCTTTGAAGCAGCTCCTTCCACGAGTACTCTAGCGATGGCTTATGAAATGAGTATTTCTCAACCAGCGGCGTGGCACATTTTATACGGGAACGCATGCAACCCCTACCACGAGCAAAAAGTTCAATCTTTGCAGACAGGGTATTATCTCTGCTGGGCAGACTTTGTGCAGCGGATGCTAGGGATGAAGAATAACAATCCATGATTTCTTGCATTCGCATTATTTAGTGATGAGGCAACATTCAGCAGAGAAGTCATTTTCAACATGCGCAACCAACACGTTTGGTCTGATAACAATCCCCACCGTACAAGCCCTTGTAGACACCAGCAGAAATTTTCTGTGAACATCTGAGCAGGTATCCTTGGTAATTACCTGGTAGGCCCTTACCAGACCGTGTCTTGTTGGAACAAGTGCTTCCTAGTTCACTGAGAGTGTTCTACTCCCCATCCAGAGGGACATGTGGCTTAAGCCCGATGGAGCCCCGGCGCATTTTTCCATCAGGGTCCATAATTTTTTGAATGCCACACATATCCCGCACGATGGATTGGACGTAGTGGACCTATGGCTTGCCCTCCTCGCTAGACCGGACCTCAACCCACTGGACTTTATCTTCTGGGGGCGCATGAAATCTTTAGTGTACGAGTGTGAACTCAGCTGAAGATCTCTTGGTTATAATCGTTATTGCTGCTGATAAAGTTAACACGACACCGGAAATCTTCGAGAGTCGTTCCTTCACCAGTGTGCAATGACACACATGGTCGGCATTATGATAATTTGCTGTGAGTTTTTTAGTAAACAATAAATGTGGATGTAAAACTTTAGGCATTATTCATTTGCTTACCCAACACTGCTGTAAGTTCAGGTGGGAATTCCTCTTTTCTGCCTTTCACAGTGAAGTGCGACCCTATGTTCCTATATAATTATTGCTGGTTTGGATGAGTACTATCACCCCTCTTAGTTTGTAAAAACAATTTTGAATCACCCTGCATAAACACTAATGTTAGAAGAAATGTATTTTGTACAGATGTATTAAAAAAAACATTTCTTGATTGAAAACTTGACGCACAGGAACCACTTCATGCAAGTGTTTACTATGGCGAGCAATGAACTTTGCATCCAAGAAACTTGCAGCGCTCATATGACAACATATTTAGTCACAGATGTCGGCTGTTTAGGCACAGGTGCCGTATAATGCATGGTTACAAATTCTGAGTATTTTTGGAGACGACGAAATGTTGCCAAGTTGTCGTCATTGTGGCGTAATGCCGCGCGAATATGTTGCTATTGTGACGTAATAAAATCTTTTTTGAAAAACTTTACATATATAAATATTAAATTTAAACCTGATAAATATAAAGAGCGTGAATATATATTATTGAAATAAAATAAGATTTAAAAAATAATGAAACATTAGAACAGAAAGTGAAACATTAGAAAATACATATATTTTCCTATTCGTATTCGTTTCCGAAATTACTACGGAAACGAATGCGAATAAGGAAAATATGGGAACTTCGAAAAAGTAAATATCAGTTTTAAGAAAATCAGAATACGAATTCTAACGAAAATTCCAGAAGAATCCGAACACGAATAATAATGAAAAATAAAGCAACACATTCGGAAAAGAATAAATATAAATTATTATGTACAAATTAAATAAAATATCTTTAAGAAATTAAATACAGAAACAATTTTAAAAATGTATATACAAATTATACAGTATTTTATAGTAATATTAATTATAAGAATGCCATACATAAACTAAAGAAAGAATGTGTTGACAATTTTAAACAGTAATTTAAATTCAATTTAAATTTTTTAAAGTAATGAAAAAGAGCAATACAACCTGGAATTTAAGTATCCAAAATGTCAAGCAAATTGTAAAACACACTAAAAAAATCTTACGAAGTTTTAACTCGCAAAAATTTCTAGTAAAATGCTGAAAAATGGAACAAAATGTTCTAAATTTCGTCGCGATGACGTAAACACTAGGGTTGTTAAACTAAATTTTCACCTTAATTCTTATTGGTCTTCATCTGTATGACGTAATAATAATCAGGTTACCAGATACAAATGAATATCCGCCAAAAAATCGCCAATCTTCGAATTTGGCGCATGGATTATATGTCACCTGTGCCGCTGTTTATTTCTGTTTACTGCACCTGCAATTAATTATTCCTCTTTGTTCTGATTCACTTTATTGACAGATTTGTTTCAAGATATCATTTTAGAGAGGATATACACTACTATTTCTAAACATAAAACAGACAGCTTCTTCGCCTTTACTAATCATTCCATATTTTCCAGTCCACTAAATTCAAAATTTTCTGTTACGTTTACAATCCTGCGCTTTTTTGCTGAACTACCCGTATTAAATAATAGATATAAATAGTAAATATAGCACAAATAAACTAGATACACTTTAAAATTACCAGACAAGATTCTGTATGCTTGAGGAAGCTTTGCGCCATTAATAATTGTGGCCTGTGATATAGTTAAGTAAAAACAACTGAAAATGGGTGCGGTTTCCGATGCCGGATCACTCGGTAGAGTAATCTCACTCTCGTAATATTCATTGTGAACTTTGTTGTTTTTAATTAAAATAAAACCCATTTCAATCGGTGGCAAACCCAAAATATTGTGTCTCGTGCCATTGGCTCGTTATCCTTGTTCTATTGTAAATATGGTTGAAAAAATTATATTTATTTACCTGAAAATATGTAGATGAATTAAGCAAATTTTTCGAAATTAGTACTAGTTATATGATAACCAGAGCTCTGCTCTTTCATTCAAAAGCTCGACAATCCAATGTCCTTCCGTTGATGTAGTGAGGAGTGGAGGACACCAACTTAGGAGTCGATCTCGTCATTTGACCGAGGCTAGAATTGAAGAAGTAAGTTACTCCATTAAGCGGCTACAATTGGCAAAAATATTTTGTTCAAGATATATCGCAAGTATCTAACTTGTATTCCTAAACTAAGTCCATAAGATGCCAACTGCATTTTGCACTTGGAAAAGCAAATGAAATGGACTTGTTGATTATTTCCAACTGATCAAGTTAGATGCTATTGCTTATGACAAAGAAATCGCGTCCACGTAATATTAGTAAACATTGGAGGAATTTATTTACGTTAAAAAACACAGAGCAATACACACAAATGGATTTGAAAATGGTTGAATTGCTTGCTTATTTCATCGAAATGATTGACTTTAAACCTAATATGTAAGCATTTTTTTGCGATTTTCTAAATGTTTTTAAAGTTTTTTCTTGCATTTGAATTTTATTTATAATAACCGAATCTCATTTTTACTTGCGGTAAATCTTATTTTATAGAGAAGATGCAGTATTGGTTGTAAGTATGTTATTTATTCAAATATTTGGGTGGCCTATATTTCAGTTGTTTTTCTCCACTTTAGTGACGATGGGGTGATGTTAAATATGGTAATAAAAATATTTTTTTACATTTTTATAAACACAAGAAATCTAATTTTTACTTTCCTTAAGTATGTGTAAAATTTGTGTAATTTTTTTATTGGGTGTATATTGTATAATGTTTTTTATGCCATTTTGTGTCTTCAAACACGTTTAATAACAAAAATATCACCAATTTTCGCCAAGGAGCACTCTGGAATATATTTTTCCGAAATTGTATATAAATGTGATAAACATTACTATAGAACAGATGTCATATGATTCTCTTCTCTTGATTTCGTTAATAAGACAACGTCGCCAAGCTTCCGTAATTATGCTTAATACGAATTTATTTTTTAAGTATTTAATATGGCCTGAATAAATTTGAATTAAAATTATAATTACTGATAAAATACAAGTAACACCTCAAATTAATAAAATTCACGAAAACTAGCATACATAAACATAAGTTTTGAAACAAAATTAATTACTTTTTAAATAAATAATGTGATTTATATTTATGTAAATAAAATGTTTTATGGTGGAAAACCTTTTAATAGAGAATGGCATGATCATATAATCCATTTCCCTGACACTTCAAAACAATAGTGCTTATTGAAAAAAAATCATTTGTAAAATTTAAAAAAATGTATACAGAAAACAATAGGACAAAAATATTAAATGAAAATAATGACGAATAATACGCAGTGAAAGATGATTGTCTCCTTGTAAGAATCTCTCGAGTATTTATATTCAAAGTTAAAAGTGTCAACGTCATATACTCTAGGGTTACCAAAATAGAATGGTATTGAATATCTAATACATTCTCTCTAGATCAATTCAAGGTCTTTAGAAATCCGTATTTCCCGGAGGACATGAAAACTCGCCATAAGCAAATTCAAAAGCTCGCCGAAACGCATCTGTACTTAACCATGGAGCTTTCGGATGTAATTGTCCGTGATTTAGATTTAAAGTTGATATACAAAACGCTTTTCAAACCTCATCATTAAGAAAACTACAAAGAAATTTGATTCATGGTTTTTGAAAATGCTTGTGAATTCTCAGTTTAATTTTTAAAAAATGGACACTTACATAATAGGAACTGCGGAAAAAGCAGACTTTTAGTGTTAGCTTTGCTGTTGATCTTCAATTATTTTACAAGCCCTATATATTCCGGAAAATATCCAAACAATTTCAGCAATGTCAATAAGAAGTTTGCTTCATTCATTAAGATGGCGACGGGTTATAAGGACAAAAATATGATTTTCACAAGCTGATATTGTTGGACATAACAATGTGTCTTGCAATATTGTCTAAAAACAGTGGGATCCATTTAAATTCGAAGATTCAGTGTCTTGAAGATACGCTCTAGGATTAGTGTCTAACGAAGATGACCAAGAATTAACAGACCCGAGAAACATTGCTTACTAGATCTTTCATCCTAAAGGAGGGAAGCCTTTTTGTCCGATTTCGAACATTTTGTCTCATCAGGAACAAGAGTCTTCTCTCATACTGTGGCCTTCATGCATGCTCATGACGTCAGAGCAGTATCAGCCGAAGTCTTGAGATCTTCTCTGAAAGCAGATCGCAATGCCGAAAGTACTGCCGGGAGAGCATAGACCCAGTTTAGGTGCGCTAGGCATCTAATAACTTGTTTTAGTAATCGATATAAGCATTCAATTATTCAGTCATATTTTGGGTTGTATGCAGAAGTTTAGTAAATCAGAATGCCAAAGTGAGATACAAATGCTCGCGCGAAAAGCTGAAGACCCCTGGTCGTTATAAATACGACTTGGTGTACCGAACCACGCTATCCAGTGAAAATAGAATGCCTTAGTAACTGTTTCAGAGGTTATATCGGGCAAAGGAATGACCTCTGCCAGCGAGTAAAATAATCAGCAGCTGTCAAGCAGTAAGTTGTGTGTTCAAATCACGTCCGGGTTACCAGTTCTATAAAATAGATTGCACAGCTTCACATTTTACTATACAACACAAATTACACACACACATGAATACTTCTTTTAGAACGGATCATTATATATATATATATATATATATATATATATATATATATATATATATATATATATATATATATATATATATATATATATATACATGAGCCCCACTGGCTCAGTAGCTTCTCGTCAAAATCTGCAAAGTGAGGCATCATTTGTAGCGAGCAGTGATTGGGAGGCTGACCACATTCTCCCTCACTGGAGCTCCGTTGATTAGGGACGTGTCCGCGTTAATATATGACATCCTAAATCCTGCTGGTGGGGCATGGATATGCAGAGGAGAGTGCCAGCTCAGGTGTGATCTCGTCACCTGGCCGTGTTTCAAAATGACGAATCACTTAGTGAGGACGAGTATTTCGAAACCCGTTAACCTAAAGGTACATTCCAGAGCTCGCATAAACCGCTATATATATACATACATGTAGAGATATATAGATGCACACACACACACATATATATATACACTACTGGCCATTAAAATTGCTACACCAGGAAGGAATGCAAATAACAGAACGATATTAATTGAACACATACATTATAGTGGAAAGAACAAGTGATTAGATTTACAGGAAATTAGGATGTATCGATCTTGAGAAATCAGTACCCAGAGCAGCCACCTCTGGCTGCAATAACAGCATTTATCCGCCTAGGCATGGAGTCAAACAGAGATTGTATGGCATGTACGGGGATCTCAGTCCATGCAGCTTCAACACTATGCCACAGTTCATCGACAGTAGTGGATGGTGAGTGATGACGTGGCAATCGCTCGGCAACCATTGACCACACGTTCTCAATTGGTGATAGATCAGGAGAACGTGCTGGCCAGGGTAACAGTCGAACCTGTTCTGTATCAAGGAAGTTCAGAACAGTACGGGCAACAATCGGTCGTGCATTACCCTGTTGAAACAAAGCATTAGGGAGGCCTCGAAGATAGAGCCACGGGCCTTAACACATCGGAAATGTAACGGTTGCTGTTCAATGTGCTGGCAATGCGAACAAGAGGTGATCGAGACGTGTATCCAATGGCACCCTATACCATCACTCCAGCAGATGAGCCAGTATGGCGATGGCCAATGCAAGCTGGCAATGCGCGTTCTCCACGATGCCTCCAAATATGGATGCGGCCATCATGGTCCTGTATACAGAACCGAGATTCATCTGTAAAGATGACGTGATGCCATTCCCGCGTCCAGGTTCGTCGCTGATCACACCATTGTAGGCGCTCCTGTCTGTGACGCAGCGTCAATGGTAGCCGAAGCCATGGTGCGCCGTGCAGACAATCCATGCTGCTGCAAACGTCGTCGAACTGTTCGAGCAGAAACTTGTTGCCTTGCAAATGACTCCATTTCTCAACTCAGGGTTCGTGACGTGGCTGTACGATCCCTTGTGACCATGCGGATAAGATGTCTGTCTTCTCTGCTGTTAGTGATGGGGGGTCGCTGAGATCCTGCACGACGTTCCGTATGATTGTCCGGAACCCATCGATTCCATATTCTGCTAACAGTCATGGGGTCTCAACCGACGCGAGCAGCAATATTGCGGTACGATAAACCGCAATCCCGGTAGGCTATAATCCTTCCTCGATCAAAGTCAGACACGTGCTGATAGGCATTTCTTCTTCTTACGAGAGGCATTACAACAACTTTCTTTGCCGAAAACAACGTTGAAACGGAAATTGAGTATGAGAAAACTGCTATCAAATCTCTGGTTTTATACACATTGTAGATGTCGCTACTGTCGCCTGCTTTGTATGAATGCGCTGAAAATCTAATCATTTGCATATCACAGCAAGTTTTACCTGTCATGCAAATTTCACGTGTGTGGTGTGCCGCTTTCCTAGTGTAGCAATTTTAATGGTCAGTAGTGTGTATATATATATGTATATATATATATATATATATATATATATATATATATATATATATATATATATATATATATATATATATATATATATATATATATATGTAACAATTTCTTGTGCCATCGTTTGATGGGAAGAGGAGGATACGAATTCAGGGGTGAATTTCGTTTTTTGTCCATAGCTCAAAACTGAATGATTATTTGCCATATTTAATGCTTTTCTCCTGCAAAACTGGGTGAAATGAAACGTATGAAACTAGCTTAATTTAACTTACCTATCAGTACTCTGTGAATATGAGAACTCATGCACCAGGATCCACTGAGCTGGCAGCTAAATGATTAGCATCCTGGCTTTCGATTCAACAGTTCGTGTGTTCGAGTTCCACATTACATGTGGATGCCTGTAGTCATTCGATTCCACTTTTAAAGAAAGCCTCTGTAAGCCTCACTCTTGTAAACCTTCGTGACCATAAATAAAAAAGTTTAATGAAAAACTATGCAGCCACCAGCACCCGCTATTTAAAGGTGAATCTTGATTCTTAAATTCACCACAAAAGTGGCGATCGAACCCGCAAACTGTTGAATGGAAGACTAGAGTTAGAACCATTCAGCAATAAGCTCGGTCGTCTTAAGGAAATGAAATACAAAATGTTTTCTACTTTTAACATCATGTAGAGGAACTTAAATGTCATAGGCTTTGTATTTTAATGTTCATTGAGTACGTAGCCAACTAGATGATCTCTCCATAGACAGGGGATCTTATTACCACATCTTTAAGGAGAAAATGAGCATCCATCTGGAAGGCATAACCTAACATCCATCTCTCAGTGTGCAACAGTAGAAGGGATCGAACTGGGAGCCTTCCGCTCTGATGAGTGCCGTCCTTTCTCTAGGTCACGGCAAAGTTCGTATGTCATAATAGATATGAATAACTTTGGCAGCATATAATCAAAAGCACAAGGTAAAAGTAATACAATGTTCATAGAAAATTGATCACAGTACTGAATAGGAACAAATACTTTTGGCATGATGGTAACATGACTGTCTTAACAGCAACCGCACTCCCTCCCGAGTGCCAGAACTAAGAAATGGTCCCGGAAGTGACTTGCTTACCAAACTAGAAAAAACGAAAAAGCCAGAGATTTTCTTTGGAGAACTGGACCTGATTCTTCCTTACGATAAGAAGTGGAAACCATGGAGGATCATTGAAGGAGGTAAGGCTTCATGCTCATAACTGAGTACAGGAAATGGTTTGAGGGATTGGAAGAAAGAGTTTGTTTGAATTTATATGTTTGTTGTTCCCAACCATCAAGGGTTGGGAAGCAGGAAGTGAGGATATGAACTATGGTAGAAAAATACTGATGACAAAGCAATTAAAATGTTTTCATTTTTTCTTGATTATTTCGTCAAAAACTATTAAAGTGATACACAAATTGAAATTAATAAAGTTATTACCCTAATCATTTTTCTTTCAATATAACGCATGGTTTCTTTCACTGCCATGTAGCCCCTCAGGGGGTTTACCTTCTTTAGGTAAACACAGGTGTCAAAAACCCGAGGTACCCTCTCTAGTGATCTGTCCCTCTTCTTTCTTTTCCCCTCTCCTCTACTCTTCTGCTTTTTCTTCCTCTTCTCCCTCAGTGTGGTTGCCTCGCAAGAGGTTGAGGGCTCCCCTTGAGTAGCTTTCGCCGCTCTGTTGCTATTAGCTACTCTTGGGGACTAAATCACCCACGTGTTTGCCGTGCGTGGAGACCCGTGTCTCTGGAGAGGAGGGTCCTGGTAATTGAGGCCTCCAGAGACCAACACATTGCTTTGGCCTCTGCTTCAGGTAAACGGGAGGTGTGTTGTGGTCCTCAGCACCTCAATCGGTTTTATGGATCAAGCGATCGGTACACCTGCTGGATGACTCGTTAAGGGTGGAGGCCACTTCAGGGATGTACTGTGAGCGTATAGGACCTGGTTAGCACTGGTGCAGCTGGTCTGAATCCCCTTCTTGTACTTGGTGTGGGTGGTGTGGTCAAGTTCCGAAATTTTATTTTATATTCACACACACACACACACATGGATTTTCAAATTTCTCACGGGAGCAAATTTTAAAAAATGTACATTGTAATTATTCGGTAATAAAAAGAAAAGAGCGTACGTTTGAAAATGTATTCCCTTTTCTAATACAAAACCAATATTGGGAACAATTGGGGAAGTCAAAAACACAAGAAAATTGAGTTCTGGTTTTTTGATGGTGGAAGTAGAGCTAGTTCTACTCCATCTACCACCATCAGCAAGTTGCACCTGCTCGCCAATGTAGAGGTAACAGTTGTGCCTCATGGTAAACTGAATTTCTCACGTGGTGTCATTTCCGCAAGAGATTTAGATAATACGCCTACGGATGAGTTCTTGGAAATTTTGCAGGATCAGAAGGTGTTTGGAGTTGAACTCATCAGAGTCAGAAGGTATGGTGCTTATTGACACTAAGCATCTCTTTCTGACTTTTGAGACTCCAGACCTTTCGCAAAATATCAAAGTTGCGTATTTAAATCTACCCATTAGGCAATATATTCCAAATCCATTGCGCTGTTTCCAATGCCAACGTTTTGGACACTCTAAAATGCTTGCAGAGGCAAACCCCCCCCCTGTGCCTGTTGCGCGGTAGTTGGTCATGACAGATCGAATTGCATAGCGAAGGAGAGGTGTGATAACTGTCATGGTGACCACCACCCCTCCTATTCTCGAAGTTGTCTTCAATGAGTATTTGAGAAAGAAGTCACCACGTTGAAGGTTAAAAATAAATGTTTCTACCCCGAGGCAAGGAAACTTATTACCTCTCGTACACCACAATCTAGTATGAGGTATGCAAGTGCTGCAAAAAAGTCACCCAAAACGACTTCTACGTAAACAGAAGATGTTTCACTTCCCCTTGTTAGAGAACCCATATCAAAGCTCAAATCAATCTCAACCACAATAACTAAAAGAAAGGCTCTTTCAGCAAAATCTAAATCCATGAAATCATATAAGTTAAGATCAACAAAAGAGAGTTCTCAACGACCCTCCATATCCACCCATAAGGCCTTGTCCCGGGTGGAGACAATGTTTTCTTACACCCTCGGACGACGACTTATCGCTCGAGGAGATGGCAGGTGATACGCTTTCCAGCTCCAGGAAAGGAGCTTCTCAAATTAAAAAATAACTTCCTTTGTTTCTTGAAACTGTCATGGTTTGCGTTCCCATCATTATGACATCAAGTCTATAATTTCAACCTATAACCCCGCATGTCTTGCACTGCAAGAAACTTTCAAAAAGTCCAGCAACATTTTCTCCATACATGAGTTTAAAAGCTATAGAAAAGACTACGGCAGTGTCTTTTCTATAGTGACGATCGTGTAGTGTCTAGACGTGTTTGAATACTAACATCTAATAATTTCCCAGGCACTGTCCATCCAATTAATAGTAGTCTACAGGCTGTAGATGCAAGACTCCATACTTCATCCTTAATTATAGTGTGTAGTTCATATTTACCACCACACGATGTCATCCACCAAGATCAACTCGATTCTTTAGTTGATCAGCTGCTAACAACATTTTTGTTGCTTGGTGACTTTAATAGCCATATATTTTGTGGGGAAGAGATGATACCAATTCTTGCGGTCGGCAGATAGAGTGGTTTGTTTTAGACAAAAATCTCTGTCCGCTTAATACCGACGAGAGGATATATTTCCATGTACCCACAAGAACGTTTCACTCTCTCGATCTGATCATTTGTTTACTATCTCTTCTGCCATTGTTAAATTTAACTGTAGTAAATGATCTGCACAATAGCGATCAATTTCCTCTCGTCATCTCCCAGACTGGAGGTAGTAGTTTAAGACAACGTCTACCTACTTACGTGTACAGTCGGGCAGATTGGAAATTATTTACACAATTGGTAGATATTGATAATGAACAGGTTGAGATCGATGATATTGATGATGCAGTATGTAAAGTCACCGAAATAATTATTAATGCAGCTGATGCCTCAATACCTAGGAGTTTCCCTATACCACACAGGTGTTGCAAACCTTGGTGGAATGATGGATGTCAAAAAACCTATAAGAAACAGAGAAAGTTATGGGGGATATTTAGAAGATACCCCACAATGGAGAATCTCATTGCCTTTAAGAAAGCAAAAGCATTGGCCAGCATAGCTCATCGTAGGAGTCAGAAGAAATCTTGGTCTCGCTATGTATCATCAATAAATTCTTCCACATCCAGTAAACAGTTGTGGAGAAAAGTGAAAACAGCCAATGGAATCTATAGAGAATTTTCTATTCCTATTTTAAAATCCAGAGCTGCTGTATAATCTTCTCCTCGGGACATTGCTAACGCTGGTGTCTCAAGCGATGACTCTTACACTTATTTGTTTTTAAGAACAAAGAGTCATGCTGAGAGAACATCGATTCCTTTCAGTCAAAGGCAAGCTTTGTCTTACAACCGCGAATTTTGGATGTTGGAATTGAAGAAAGTTTTACAGCAGGGCAATGATACTAGTCCAGGACCTGATGCAATGAGCTACCTAATGCTTCGACAGTTAATTTTAGATTCTTTAGCGAATATACTTCGCTTGTTTAAGAGGATCTGGGCCGGAAATAGTTTTCAGCACTTTGGATTAAAGCTATAGTAATTCCAGTCCTGAAATCTAGTAAAGATCCTTCTGATCCTCTAAACTATCGACCATTAGCTCGAATGAGCTGCTGTTGTAAGACTCTCGAAGGTGCGGTCAAGGCTTGTTTCGTTTAAGTCATAGAAAAAAATAATTGTATTCCTGTCAATCAGAGTGGTTTTCGTAAAGGAAGGTCCACTCTTGATAACATAACATATTTGGAAACCCAAATCCGCAACGCATTCGTGCGGAGAAATCATTTGGTTTCCCTTTTCTTCGACATAGAGAAAGCATACGACCGTACATGGCGTTATGGAATCATCCGTTCATTACATGATTTTGGCTTTCAGGGTAATCTACCGATATTCCTGGAAAAGTTTTACGCTCCCGTGTTTTTAAAGTTCGCATAGGAATTTTTTATTCTGACTATTTTAATCAGGCTGAGGTTATACCTCAAGGTTGTATTGTGAGTAATTCTCTCTTTATCCTTCATATTAATAGTATATTGCATCAAGTGTTCATGGTATCTTGTATGTTGATGGCTTGCAAATATCATGTCAGAGGTCAAATATGCATTTAATTGAGACAATTACAAACAGCTGTAAATAAATTTGTTACATGGTGTGCTTATAATGATCACACTCTTTCTCCTAGCAAGAATAGATGTGTCTACTTCTGCAGGAAAACTTGTATTCACAGCGATCCGATTTCTATTAACAACGAAACTGTATCTGTGGTCAGCGAGATGAAATTTCTTGGTGTAATATTCGATTGAAAATTCCTTCCGCATATTTTAAAGCTGCGGAAGAAGTGTGAGCGATCGCTTAATATCCTCAGCATGCTTTCGAACACACACTGGGGTACAGATTGTACTTCACTACTTCGCGCGCGCGTATATATCAGTCACTAATTTTATCACACATTGACTCCAGTCGTGTTGTTTATGGATCAGCTAGACTTTCTGTTTAATGCAGATTGAACACTGTTCATCACTCTGTTCTGAGGATATGTTCAGGCACATTCAGCTCATCACGCGCGTCCAGAGTCTATTTGTCAGCAACTGCTTTGGAGCTACGACGAATGCAGCAGTCTCTCAATTATTATGTTAAGATAATGTCTGACCCTCATCATCCATTATGTTCCATGATTTCAGCTATTTTAATTAGAATTATTTGTGTTGTACGTTGGATATTTTTCTATTTATATTTTAAATTATAGTTTTTTTAATATTGCTGATAATTTTAAATGACTTTTAAAAGTTGATTGGGTTCTTAAAAATAAATAAATAAAATATTAGAAATATATTGAAATTTGGTTTTGGTCCTTGTCCTTATATGGACCTTGTGACAGAAAACCCAACCGGCCAACGACCCGGTGATGTAAAGTTCATATCTCCTCCATCCACTTATGGACAAGCGACATGAAGAAAGCCGCGTACATGGAATACCATGTTATATGCTTCAGCTTGCGTAGCGCCATCTATCGTGCACACAAGCCAATGAACCTGCTGCATTAAAATATTTGTATTTATCCTTTCTTGCATTTTGTGTGGTTATAATCACTCCAGGCGGACAGCGTTTGGGACAGCGCACTTCTGCGTCCCTTTCCATAGTCTGGGAGTCCCTCTTGAAGAGTTGTATAATAACTCCTGTATAATATAGGAGAAATCATGAAAAACATTCTCAAACTATTTTGATTAATTATCGAAGAGAATAAGAACAGCCATAATTATTTGAAACTTTTTTAGAAAGAGAAGTTTTAAGCCTGAGAATGGAAAAATAATTATCCACGCGCTCTTATAACTTTTCAAAAATGTTGCGGAAATTCTTTCAAAAACACATTGTGAAGTAACGTATGATTGTGGTCGCATAGAATAAATTCTCATGTAAGAAATGGCCATTCATTGCCGTTTGATCCTCTACCAATTATTCATCAAACCAATAAAGTCAGAAGGCCATGAATTGTTCTCTTATCAGAAGGACAGTTTCATTGCTTGAGTGCGTAAACCTCTGTTTTAATGAAAAGGATAACGAACAAAAAGGCAGGAGACACATAAGAGCATTTTGCTGTTGCAATATAGATATTTAAGGGTACCAGGACAGCCATTTATTCTAATGCAAAAGATATGCGTCAGTTGTTGTATTTGACAAATTCAATAGACAGAAACTGGCTGTTGGAGACGTAATGTCTGCAAAACGGACAGCCATTTTAAGACAAGAATTTTATTTGAAGGCTCGTTGTTTTTTCCAGAATTAGGACTTCTGGTGACAGCCTCAGTTTTGCAATGACGAGGTGCGACTCAACCGCTTATTCCATGCGTGCGTGCATCCAGTGCACACCTTATCCTCACGCGTGCGGTGCAGAGGCAGGCGACTTCACGCCTTGAAGCTGACAGAAAATCAGTCGATCATTTATTCGTTATCTATGAAAGGATCATTGCTGCTTGTCCACAATATTTATTTACAAATTGAAAAATAAAAACGCCATGTTTTCTACAGTTACATGCTATTTACTGACTGCCAGGGTCCGATTTTGCTAAATTGGGACCCCGGGCAAAAACTTCTTTTAGTAGCCTCCTTTGCTTCATAACATCAAACTTTCTATTCGATTTGGCAAATGATTCTATTGGCAAGGCATCAGCTCTGCGGGGGACTACGGAAAAAATGGTGCCTACTGGAGTTTAATCCTGACCTTGGTATCACCTCTACCGTCAGCAGAATGCGGACTAGGCACATGAGGGGTAAGAAAATCATGCCCGACGGATTTAGAAAATACGCAGGCACTGCACAGGAGTTCCACTGGATCCTAAGCATCTCTTAATTGCATTTCTGTTGCCTCGACCCTCTTCAGCATCAACCCAACTGTTGCCACGACACCCTCTATAACGAAAAAGGCTAGGACAGTGCTCCATGCCTTTGGTCCCATACTGTCTTTTTTAACTTTTTTCTCTTTGCACTTGTCACACTACAACAACAAATGATTCTATTCGATTTAGAACATAAAATAAACTTTCTATTCAACTTCGGAGCCCCTCTCACGTGGGGGATCGGGACAACTGCTTGATGTGTCTTACTCAGGGTCTGCTGACCACGTTGCAAAACGACTCATTGCCCGAGGATTGTTTCACATGCCAGATTTTCATAATTACACTATTTTATGAATGAATGACTTTTTTTAATGTTATGTATTTTTTTATGAATGAATGGTAAATTATAATTATTTACTTTGTTTTATAAATGAGTTATTCATTGTGACATGAATTCACACATTCTAGGAGTGGAAGACACATAAAACACGTTATTTAATTTTTTTAATGAAATAAATAATTTTTGCGATTGCCAAAAAAAAGGCAAAAATCGCAATTTCATAATACTGTGGATTACAAATCGATCTGCAATTATTTTCTCGCGATATTATTATTCTGACCTGACCAATAATAAGAATTTAAAAAATTGTTTTAAAACAAGTTTAAAATAATGTAAAAACCTTCCCAATCTTTTTTCTTTGACATTTTTTTAAAATTTATACATTTTACCTTTTTTTGTATATAGTAAAATCACAAATTATTGTTTTCTAAACGAAATGTGTGCGATATTTCTAGAAATGGTTCAAAATAAATATGTAGTAATAAAATATGCCAAGAAGAAAATGAGAAAAAATATTTGCTATAATATATGCTAAAAAAATTCCATTTACAAACTTATTAAATCTATAAAAATGTAAAGGCCGAATTCTTCTTTTAAAGTTCCTTCCTTGAATCATCGCGATAAACTCTCTCCTGTAATGGCGGCGAGAGCGGATTTTTAAAGAATATGACGCATTGACGCCTTATCAGTGTTGGTAAACTTAGTCACGCGCACTCTTATGCAACAGTTCAGAACAACATCACTTTTATTTTCACTTCAATTGGTGTAACAATCAGATCATTTTTATTTTTCATATATTACTTAACATTCTACCGCTGTTATATTAAATAAAAGGTAAGAAAAAAATAGTCTCGTGTTGCTCTCATTTCATGTTTGTTGATCAATGGAACAATGTGAAAGAAGGATCTAATGACTTCTAGGTATGGTAACGGTTCTGTTTCTTTGGCACTCAACGGTCGTTTTTCTTAACTCAAAAGCTGCTTAGACCGAAACCTACAATCAGAAGATGAACAAGCATCCGAGCCCAACGTGAAAGACCCCAATTGCGATCTCCAGCTCTTCAGGTTCCCCCTCTTCAGAGCGAAAAGTCTTGGGTTCTAACCCAGCCATTGTTGAACAACGGGTGATGGATGTTGCATTTTGCCTTCTATATGCACGCCTGGCGGAGTGGGTGTTTGGAAGTTTTCCGGGTTTCCTTCCTTGTAACAGTAATTACTGACAACTGTCGATGAAAAACCCTCCCAGAAGCCGATTTCGCTGTGGACAACAACCTTAGACCATTAGACAGTCCCAATGTAGTGTCGAATGGGAATGGAATCCACTAGCTGTTGAGCTAAAAACCAGAGCGCTAACCATTCGCTTACCAACTAGAAAAATAAAGATTATGTGCTTCAAATGCATCTGACAATGTTGAGTTATTACATCACACCAGCCCTCCCCCCCACGAAGTGGTAGAAGTTGAGCCAGACATCGGTGCATTGAACAAATCCTCCAGAGAACAGCGTCCCGAAGAGAAAATTGAAGACTGTTTCCGCGTGCGAGCTGAGCTTTCTGGAAAGAGAGGACTAAATAAAGTGTTCGTTAATTCACTGAAAAGGGTATTCAATATTTTCAAACATAGTAGTCCCTCTTGGCACGACACTCTTCAAGTAGGTCAGGTATTGAACCCATTACCTTCATGAGGACGATACATTTTCGCACCAGGCTGTCGTGAGTCCCAGGAAGAGGCGAGGTAAAGACACATTCCAGGTTCAAATAATTTTAAGTATTCAATAAATTTTCAAGCAATGATAGAAAGAGAATAATGGTGGCTGACGAATAATTAAAAATGAACTATCATATTATTTATCATTTAATTTATTTTGGTGGGATTATCATAACATGATTGTAAATATCATAAAATACAAATTTTATGAAAGGTGTATTGAATGTAAATATTTATTCGTGTTTTACGCAACAAATAATAGTAGCGCAGTAAGAAATACATTAATTATATAATATGGTAATATTTTACCACACTGTTATCAATACATGTATATATAAGTTACAGTATACAGTAAACATAAATAGGCACAGAATGAGACAGTCATTTCTTATGGTATTAGTGCTGCATGTACAGTGAATAACATTTGTTAAAGCATGGAACAACTATTTCTAACTGCACTTGTTTTGTGTACACAACGAACAACAAAAGTGAAAGTATGAATCGATTATTGTATAAGTAAAAACAAGTAGCCTAAGTTACAACAAGAAGCAATTGCTTTTTTCTGGAGTGTGGCCATGTGCACTAAGAGTAGCATGAGTTACAACATGGAATAATTGCTTTTTCATGCATTATTGCCATGTGTACAGTGAGTGGTACATGTTACAGCATGAAGCACATACGTGTTCATTCAATCTGTGGAATCAAAATTCCTGAGGTCTGTCGTTCAGCCATGGGAGTAATGTCTGGAAGAAATTTTCTCCCACTCCAGATTTATGTCAAAATTGAGGGAGTAGATCCCCTGGTGGTGCCATCTATCAGAGGAGTCTTAGAGCAAAGTCGTACTTTTCCCTTCGTGGCGCTCTGATTAAATGAAAAACGCACACTTAATTTTGTACCCGTCGGCTAAGGAGCTTGGCTTGTCCCAGTTCCATAAGAAACAACAACAACAGCATGGAGCAACTGTCGATTCTGGCATTATTGTCATGAGTGCAATGGGTAGCATTAGTTACATGATGGAGCAATTGCATTTTTCTGAATCATTGCCCTGAGGGAAATGGGTGGCTTTAGTTATAGCATTTAGCAATTGCCTCTTTTTTACATTAGTGCCATGAATGCAATGGATGACATTAATTGCTGCCCGCAACGCTTACTTTCTTCTGGATTGATGCTTTATGTGTGGTGCGCAACTCCGGCCAGTCGTGGGTTTATCGACATGGATAGTACATGGCCCGCTACAATAACGTTTTGACGATCGAGAAGTTTAAAGTGGATTTTCCGTAGTAGAGCCTACAGAAGAATCTGAATTAGCCGCGTAGTTCATGTCTTGCTTAATAAGGGGTGCAAAGCGCCAGCCGTCACAGTGACGTAGGTGAGTCGTATTTCGTTCTAGTCGTCTATTTTGTCTCTTGTTCTAGCTTTTTCGCGTAACACTTTACATTCTGGGGGAAAAAACACCCCTTTTAAGATAACGGAGTATAAAAAAAGATAAGTCGATTCCGAGTGTCGTTTGTTTAAAGAAGAGTACACTTGGAAAAATATTTTACGGAATATAACGGTAAGCCAATATGTCTTATTTGTTATGAAGCAATGGCGGTATTTAAGGATTTTAATCTTGATCGCCATTTCAACACCAGACATTCAAAAACTAAATATGCTTTGATGAATGACCCAGAAAAAAATTAATGTGAAAATCTTATTAAAAACATCGTCTGCTCAACTTAATATGTTTATAAAGCAAAAGTCTGCTCAAAAGGCTTCTACACTGGCTAGATAGGTTGTGGCTTATAAAGTATCCAAACATAACAAACCATACTCAGAAGGAGAATTTGTGAAAGATTGTATGGTGAGTATGAGCAAAATTTTATCTCCAGAAAAAATTAAAGAGTTTGAGTCTAAGCTTATTGCAAAAAACAGAAACAACGCGAATTGATGCCATTGAATCTAGCTTGTCGACTCGATTTAGGCTGCGTATAGAAAACTTTAAATATTTTTCAGTGACGATGGATGAAAGTTTATACAAAAGTAACACTGCACAGTTATTAATCTTCATTAGAGGCATTGATAACGAATTTAATATTACTGAAGAGCTAGCTTGTCTGCAATCAATAAAAAGAAAAACGACGGGGCAAATAATTTATAACGAATTTTCCGAAGGCCTTCAAAATTTAAATGCGCCCATTTCAAAATTATGCAATATAACTACAGATGGAGCTCCAAATATGGTTGGAAGAAACTCGGGGTTTTCAGGTATTTTTGGAACCAGAATCCTAATATTAGGATGTTTTTTACATTGTATAATTCACCACAGGACGTCCTTTTTAAAGCTACAATAGATATTACTCATGTAGTTAATATAGTTTCAAAACTAATTAACACAATTCGATCACGGGGCTTGGTACACCGACAATTCCAAGAATTTTTGTTTGAAGTCGACGCAGATCATTCTGACCTTCTTTACCACACGAAAGTAAGATAGTTAAGTTGTGGATATGTATTTGAACGGGTTTGGAATTTAAAAGAGGAAATACAAGATTTCTTAAAAAAATAAATTAGACAAATGGTCTGATGTTCAAATTTTTGAACACAAAGATTGGCGTACAGATTTTGTATTTTTTTTTCGACCAGGAAACTGCGGAAAAACTCAATCAGAAACCGATTGACTGATGAACACAGTTTCGCACTGTTGAAAATTGCTTAGTCACAGCTGGAACCTACTGTCGAAAATATTATGGAAAATCAAAAACAATTCCATATGTCTCACACATCTAACATGTCAGGGCCTTCGAATAAAAGTTAAATAAATATTATTTAAGGTAAAAAGAGTAATTTGTAACATTTGTGTGTAATGCTGTCATGTTTTTATAATATTATGATTAAAAACTTTAACACAAAATACATTTTTTTTCTATAATTCTGGCCCTCCTCTAAAATTTCTTAAACTTTGTGGCTCCCCACTAAAAAAGTTTGCCCACCACTGAGCTATAGTCACGGAATGGAATAATTATTACTTCTTTATATTAGTGCTATATATGCAATAAGCTGCATTAGCTTACCGCACGGAACAATTATTTCGACCTGTATCAGTTTACGAAATATCAATAAATATATCATGAATAAGTTGCTTCGCCGTCTACCAATGCTACGTGCACAACAGATTTTATGAATTGCGCACGAAAAATCTTGCTTTTAGTATCATATTCATAAGTTTATATTAAAAACGTTTCTTAAAACAATCGTAAGCTAAAGCTGAATGATCAGCACACAGTTCAACGATTTGTGTCCTCCCAATCCTATTTCGGTTGTCGTTGCTGTATGTGGTTCGACATTTATTTTAAACCATAGAACCGATCAACCTCTTATGCAAGCAGTGTGTGTGTGTGTGTGTGTGTGTGTGATTAGCCAAATCATATTGAAACAATTGTCAAAGAGTCAATAAATTCGCTTGCTGTGTACCGATAGACAACGAGGGGAATTTTAGAATTTTTACGATTGTAGTTATTTTAACCTAAAGTATGCGATCAACCTCTTATGCAAGCAGTGTGTGTGTGTGTGTGTGTGTGTGTGTGTGTGTGTGTGTGTGTGTGTGTGTGTGTGATTAGCCAAATCATATTGAAACAATTGTCAAAGAGTCAATAAATTCGCTTGCTGTGTGCCGATAGACAACGAGGGGAATTTTAGAATTTTTGCGATTGTAGTTATTTTAACCTAAAGTATGCGATTTTGTCTTGAATCATAAAAAAGGTGATTGTGTTTTAATTCTAAATATTTTCCTGATTCCAGGAGATCGATCCAGATCCGACGTTTCATTGAAAGAGATCAAGAAGAATGTCCAGTGCAAGAATTGTCTGCCTTCCACATCCTCAGGTACGGCGCCATTTTGTAACTACAAATTTCATTTCGCACGTCTTAGTCTGGATGGACATTCATGCTCATCACAAATAGTGCTGCACTCTCTTCAAATGGTCACTCAGTCCTGAGAAGAAATAAAAAATGCCAAACAAAACAGGAAAAAGAAATTTGAGAGAATTCATAAATCATATCAATTTAAAATTAAATAGTATACAGGAGACACTTGTTTTTACAAACCTCGCGATTTTACGAACTAGTTGTTGATTCCTAATATACGCCATAATAACAATCACAGACTCAAGGGTAAGCGTTTCTATATTTCTCTTCGGATAGCATAAAAATGTAGCTTCGATCCATTGTTTATTTTTCAGTCATATTTTAAGGCAAAAAATATTTTGAATGCTGCAGATGTAAATTAAGCCCCATTACAATTAGATATTTGCTTATAATATGGTCAGATCCTCACGGACGAAATTGTCTGCTTCATTACTAGAGGAAAATTGAAAATAAATATGATTCATTTTCTGAAATGCATACAGAAATCATTGATTACTTACTATTATTCATTTGTATATTAAAATGAAGAGAAAAATTAGAATTGCACGTGAGTATGGACTTGTGGTAAAAAACATTGTTATTTATTCATTTACTTTTCGTAAATCTCAAAAGGTCTGCTGGGAAATATGCCTTCCTCGTCTTCTCGAAGTGAAATTGATGTCAATCACATTTTGTAATTAGTACTCAACTGCCCCCGTAGAGAATAAAAATCATTATGAAAATATACACCCTCTGTAATTCTAAATTTGTGAGCAAATGATTGACCCGCAGAATTGATTCGCATTAATTTCCCACTTTTCATATCCATGGCCCTTTTTCAGTAAAATATATAACAAAGCGGTACTAAAAACATAGTAATGTGTTGGAAAAGGAAGCTAACGAAGTCATTACCGTGTTCGTAAAACAAGCGATCCATTTAACTTTCAAAAGAAATCTATCATTTACCTGGAGCGCTAAGGGGCATAGCATTTCAGAAATCGCATAGTTTGTAAATTCTTTGATCGCAGCTTTTACACCAATGAACAACCGTAAGAAGAAAAGTGAAAAAATCGTTACTGGCAGTAAAAAGTAAAATCATTACTATTTTTTGATCGAAAATGCTTGCATCTGGTATTAAACTTCTATTATTCGAAAAACAGATAAATGCCGGGGAAAGTAACAAGGTTTTTCATCCGTTTCTTTCAAGACATGAAGCAAACTGTCTTAACTGCATGCAACTTTTTCCAACTTCTACTACATTACACAAATACATTTTATTGTTACATCACATCAAAAATTTACTTGCACAAAGGTGAGAAACATCTCTGCGAACACTGTCAGGAGAGACTGATGAACGAATGTCTACGTTCAAAGAAAAAAAAAGTCAGTTAAAAAGCAGCATTCAGAACTTCATGAACGCTAGGGCATACCGGGCAGTTGCCCCGGGTCCCCACATTAGAAAAGCCCCCAAATCGAATGAAAAGTTTATTTTACGATATTAATCAAGAACACTCGTGTCCATAAATAAAGGATAATGCAAGTTCAGGCAAAGAAAGAGACAGAAGCAAATCAAATGTGATTTATTTGCAAAGTCAATTTATTAAACAAAAGGTAAAGAGCAAAAAAGATGCTGTATGTTTGACATCTCATTCATAAAAATTTCGATTTTTACTTTCTGGAGCAAATTTCTAAAAAGAACCTATTTACAAAAACCAATATAACATGGTTGGTATGATGGTTAATAAATAGTATGCATCCCATACGATGCAATGCAGGACGTACATACGCCTAAGCATGCTGAGTATGAAATTGTCAATCTGATCTTGGGGAATATTACACCACTCACATCAAGCAATGCTCTCCGAAGTTCCGGTAGACATGCGGTTGGGGGTTGATGGGGTGCAATTTGTTGGCCAATCATGTCCCACTCAGGCTCTATTGGATTCAAGTCCGGTGAGTATGCTGGTCAGTCTATACGGGTGATATCCTTCGGTGGAAAATATTCGTCTACAATGTTTGTACAGGTGTTGTCATCCCTAAACAGAAATTCTGCACCCATAACGCCCCGAAACAAACGTACATGTTATTCCAGAATGACATCCCGATGGATGTGGCCTGTCATGGTTACATTCTGAACATGCAAGTTAGTGCTGGAACCCAGAATAATTCCTCCCCAAACGAGCAATCCTGCACCACGGTAACGGTGTCATTCATTGGTGTTCTCATGGTGGTAATGGGTACCTGGCCCTCTCCATATGAAAGTCCGGTGATAATCAGGCTGAAAGCTAAACCTGGACTCGTCGGAAAATATCACACAAGACCACTGTTGCAGTGTCCACAATGTATGCTCTCTACTCCAGGCTAACCTCAGGCGACATTGAGTTGCGGTATGTGGGACACATCTGACAGGCCTACGAGCATATAGACATATGTGCCCTAAGCGTCTGTACACGGTCTGCCTTGAAGCTGTCGTACCGGTTCCCTGAAGAGAGCTGACGAGACAGGTCTGATGCTGTGCTCCGTCTGCTTCTTTTGGCAGTAACTGCCAAATACCGGTCCTCGTTCCGCGTTGTAACTCGGGGTCGACCTGTGCTGTAACGTCTACCCACATTACCATCATCTTGGAACCGTTGCCAAAGCCTAGAAATGACACAATGGGTGATTCCAAGTTCCTCGGATACTTCCAGCTGGGTACGTCCATATTCCAGACGGCCTAATTCTACCACGAAAAACATTTTTCAAATGCTTCCTTTATGCCGTAATTATGCGGTTATTGCACTGAAAGACTTTTAAAGCGCTTGTGAACAATTTTACTTCTTTGAAACCATTCCTTATATACCCCTCTCGTCATTGTGACGTATTATCAGCGCCATCTGGTAATTTCTTGTAATTTGCATATTACTCTTCAAGATGTGTGTGATAATTCCGCATGTGAAATTTTTATTTTAGAGTTCAATTTCTGAGTGATTCTGAATTATTCTTAATTTATGGACATGAAAATAGAATCATTTGCCAAATCGAATAGAAAGTTCGTTGTCGTGAAGCAGAGTGGGCCCCCAAATAACTTTTTGCCTTGAACTCCAATTAGGCTATGCCGGGCTAGGCCCTAGTAACATAATGAAGCACTAGAAATAGGAACAGGAGTTACAAGTAGGAGATACATATTCATAAAAAATTTTCATGATATTCAATGCTATTCTAATACATGCCTTCCCTATCTACATTGATTGTGCGCATCTTTTACATGAATACTCCATACATGATTACAATTCGCATGCTACCTTTCGTTCTTTCGATTGTTGTTGATCAGCCAGACCCAACTTAGGCTAATTGGGGTTCCTTTTCTTCTCCAAACTGGGAGCACGTGTTTAGGTTTGAAAATTTCAAATTTATTCTCGTCGGAGAAAATTACATTTTTCCAGAAATCTAATGATTTATTTTTATAAATTTTGGCAAATTCTAGGCGTTTTTTCCTGTTGATTTCTAAAATAAAGGGTTTTTTCATTGGTCGTCTTCCTTTTAAACCAGCATTATGCCATACGTTTCGAACTGTTTAAGGTGTTACAACCTTTCCTGAGATTGATTCAATATTTGCGGCCAACATCCTTGCACTTCCTGTCGGATACTTTAGGGCATCTTTAACCACTTCTCGTTTTTCTCTGACAGTAAGCTTGATATGTCTCCCTGATCTTGGCTTATTATCCACAATACCAGTTTCTTTTTTAGAATGTTGTGAATTGCGCAAAGTGAAACATTCAACTTACTGAAAATTTCTCGAAATGTTTTGCCACTATTGAGCAGGTGAACGATTTGTTCTCTCTTCGCAAGTGAAATCTCTTTTATTTTGGATGACATGGCAGGAAAAGTCCATGGAAACTGAATTTCTACAAATTAGCGTTGAATGAGACGAGTGCCCTTGACATTGATACGGTTGAAAGTAACCTTGAAAGTTTAATGACGTCACCAGCGCTGTAATTTGCATGTTTCTGCTTCTGTTCTAATACTTTTTTTTGCGATGCAAATTTTGTTATTTTTATTTTAATAATATTGTAATTATTTTTAAATTTTATTTTTTATTTAGTTATAATTTTCTAGGAACATATTATCATTTATAAACTGATTATAAATTTTACTTGATTTTATTAACTTGAAAACTACAAATTTCTCATTTTTCTAATACTTTTTTTGCCAACTGTATATGATTCAATGGCAAATAGAGTTTTTGAAGTTGTTAAAGCAAATGACAGAAGAGAAAAATCCTTATTAACAAAACTTTTATTTTCATTATTTAGAATTGTCCTTTGACTTTTTTCAAACAGTATGATGTGAATGAAATTAATTGTTTTATTATATAATAAGCAAGTAGTTTTTTTATTTAATGTTACTAATATAATTAGTTATCTGATTGTAAATAGGTTTTTAAAAGTGCTGTAATAAAATTATTTTGTAAAAATTCAAAGTTCTTCTCTCATTTGAAAAAAACCTTGTGTCCTCCTACTTTTTTCCAGCAATGTAAACCCTTGACACATGTTAAAGTTTTACCTCTTTTTTAAATTCTTTTTCTTTAAAAGTAAATCATTTTCCTTCCATTTTTACATGTATAATAATTAATTAGAATGGACCATTTAATCAAAAAAAATCCGATTAACTGAATTTTTAACTATCCGAATAGGTTCCAGTCCCAATTTATTCCGATAATTGGAGCTCTGTATTAATAACCTTTGATTACTAAGAACATTAACAGAGCCTACCTTTTCAATTTTGTTTCTACGCAACGTTTTGTAATGGCACTTGTTGCTATTTCCTTGGTAAAACGTAGTCCATGCGTGGTGTATGTTGCTGCTCACCATGTATAACACTTAATTTCTGTTCCAGATGCGCCAGATTTGGACCATCGGCAATTGAGTTGCAACTCCTGACAATCAACTCCCAACATATACCTCAGCGGGGTGAAGAAGGACGGGCCCAAGCGAAGAGCTTGTTGTGTCTTCCGCAGGAAGGAATGCCTCATCACCTGAGGTGAAACTTTGGATTCTATTTCATCTTTCAACCTGAAGTTATTTTGAGAAGAAAATTTTTCTATGCGCTATTATAACTATCTGATTTTTTCCAGTTTTCTAGAAACAAAGTTTGTGATTTTTTGCAAATATTAATTTTATGTACAAGAAACAGTTTTTCTAATGAAAGACGATAAAGAGATATTTAGTTAAGGATAAAATTCTGTTCTAATTTTCTCATTCTCAAAATTGTTTTTTAAGCAAAAAATACTTAAAAACTGGAAGCTGAATATTAAAATTGTCACTTTTTTATGCTTGAAGAATGTTGAAATTTGTATATACTTATTTATTATTTATTTATTACATTACATATATTCAGACTTGTATGCTTGATTCTTGAGATCCGCTTGTAAGTCTTCGTCGATAATAGGACAAATAGCACAATGGCAGATGTACAACCACAGAAGAATAATGAAGATTTGTATATAGTTCTTTTCTGAAAAAAAAAAGATTGAAATTGAATGATGTCAATTGTTTCTATATAATTTTTCTCATTTAAGATTACATACAACTGTTCGTCAAAATTACTATATCAGGAAATAAAGTATGAATGGTATTATCTTATTTAGTGTGTACATACTGTTTAATTTAAGAAGAATCCAAAGGACAAACAACATTGGGATAGAACTCAAACCCAAAACTATATCAGAATAGCACAGTGGAACTCCAACTATCCAAATCAATTGGAATCAGACCATATCCGGATACTTAAAATTTCGATTAAATAGATTTAACGAAAAATGTATTTATTTTTAATTAGTTATTGAAAATACTAATTAAAAATAGATCCGTTTTTCGAACGTTACATTAGTACGTTGAAAATGAGAGAAAAAGCCACATATTTTTAAGGAAAAAGAAATTTTAATCAATTAAATAAAAGTGCAACACTTTTACACGTTGAGGTACTTACAAGTGCTGCACACTTATACAGTCACTGCTTGCTGAACATCTCGGGTGGAGTGAACTGTTTCACTGCCTTCGTAAATTTCCGGACATTAAAGTCGAACATCAGCTTGACAGGGAGACTTTGCATGGGGTCACACTCGGGCTGACGCTCCATCCACTTCAAAGCAGTAACAAAGCCAGCACCAGTTGATGATTCCTGGTCTGCTTCAACTTGGACATGAAGGTTATCTTCTTCCTCAACACTTTCAATAAGTTTATCATCATTTGCAATTTGAAAACTACGGTCTGACTTATTTTCTATTTTCCTATACCTTCTGCAGTAACTTATGAATGTTTCTGACCTCTCAAAAGACACTTTATTCCTATATTCTCCCTTCTTTTCTTCTTCTTCTTCATTGGCCTGATAGTCCAGGGTGGGCCTTTGCCTTCCTCAGAAGTGCATACCAGGACCCCCTATTTTTGGACAAGGTCATCCAGTTTGTCACTTTTAATGTTTTTAGGTCGTTTTCAAGGCAGTCACGCCATCGGAGTTTCAGTCGTCCTCATTTTCTGGTGCCAATGGGGCGAACCAAGAAATTTTATTTTTGTCATCCGATTGTGGCTCATCCGGCTCAAATGTCCTGCCCATTTTAATCTCTGTATTGAGATAAATTTAACAATATCTGGTTCTTTATATAGTTTATAGAGCTCAGAATTAGTTCTTCGCCATGTATTCTAGCACTTTGTTCCCCCAAATATGCTTCTTAAAGTTTTTCTTTCGAAAATGGAGATGGTTTCTTTGTTCTTCTCAGTCAATGTCCACGTTTCAGATGAATAAGTGAGAATAGGTCGAATCAAGCATTTGTATATCAAAATTTTTGTTTTTCGATTGACGCTCCCTTCTTTTACTTTTCTATAGTTTCTTTCATTTTAATATTTTCCTTCTCTTCTTCAGTATAATTTATTTTTCCTGAAATTCTGAAAGTGGTTCATATGATCAGAGATTTAGATAGATGGAGTTCGGACGATTGGATTTCTACTGTAAGCGATTCAAAGACATTGCATCGAAGTAGTAAAAAATTATACATTTATTATATTATTATTAATTTCTGAACTTGACTGAGAAGAATTACTGTAACGATACGCTAATATTGTCATACATGAAGTCTTTTTAGCCCTATTCGCAACTGTGTTTGATGTAGCATGATCGCTGCCGTAAGTATTGGAATTCTCAAGCTTATTGGAAACTTTAGTTTCACAGCTGTTGTCTATCAAATACTGTCACTGTGACGCATGATATAACGTAATTTTCAACTCTTATTTTAATTGGCTAATTTCCTATGACGTCAAAATCCTATAATGCTCTTCTACATACTTGTGCTTTACTGCAATCTCATGTGCTCGCAGTTTAAATAAATTTCGGAAATAAATTTTTAAAATATAAATCCTATAAAAATTTGAGTTCCATAATTTTTGGAAAATCACATCGCCATATATGAGTTTTAAAGATACATTTTTACCTGTGCTTATTATCCATAACTGCTTAAAAATATTAACTTTTTTGTTAGTTTGCTAAGTAAGAAAATGTGCGTTGAAATCGGGGAAAATTCTTTCAGAATTCAAAAATTCCATTTTATCAGATTAAAGCAGCAAGAAATTTACGTGAAGAACATTTGGAATATCAGGATTTGAGTTTATTATTTTTAATTTAATCAAGTGAAAAATGATGTTTTATATGATGTATAGGTGTTGTGTGTGTTATTACTGTACCGAGCTTCACAGGTTCGTGTCGATTGAGAGTTGAATAAAGCGACCACTTAATGAACACAAGACTTTTATTCGTTAAAAAAAACTTCACTAGATAAACGAAATTCCCGCTGTAACAATCACAATTATACAGCTACAATTCGTCACATACAATAAGAAATAGCTTCCAATCAGAGGTCTCAAATACCTCAGACAGAGAACAACTAGCAGTCACAACTAATCGTCTTCACTCACTGACTGTCTTCACAAAAACTCTCTCTTCCATGTCGGGCTGCGGTATTTATACCTGACTTGGCGGAGAAATCTACCAATTTCGCCAAGGTTCTGGAAGCTTCTAGGCTATCTCGAAAAATATTGGTCCCAGAGCTTAGGTGATGGATGTTTCCAGAAGTATCGATTTCTCGCCAAGTCGCCAAAAATCTCGCCAACCGTCGCCAAGTCGCCAAGAATCTCGCCAACTGTCGCCAAGTCGCCAAATCATTAGGAAATCCGCTTTTAAACTACAACACGTCTAAATACCGCAATTTTTGCCCAAAATGTGAGAATTTCTGATCTGTCTGAGATATTTTAAGACAAATATAATCATTATTTACAAATTTGTAACATTGCCCCCTCTCAAGGACTGCACGTCCCGGGCAGTACAATCCCTGATAGGAGGCCAAATTTAATATAAAAGAATTTACATTACAAGAGGATACAGAGCACATTACATACACAAGCAACTAAAAATACAAGAAAATAGAAAAGATTAAAATTATCTATACTATTTACAAACAGACCATGGTCTACTGATTTTTACTCTACATTACTATAAGGAGCTAATCTATCATAATGTACTACCTTTGGTTTTGAAGCAGCTGATTTTCTTATACGAACCACGACGTCGTTCAGTCTTTTTAGGACTGTGTAGGGACCTTCCCAGTTGGCTTGCAACTTTGGAGAAAGTCCTTTACGTCGAATCGGGTTCCACAACCAAACTTTGTCACCTTCTTGAAATTCATGTCCTGTCGCTCTTGTGTCATACCTTGTCTTCATTCTTTCGGTCGTCAGGTTGATTCGGTCTCGAGCGAAGTTATGGACATCTTCAAGACGTGCCTGAAGGTCTCGAAGGTATTCCTCTGGCGATGAAGATGTATCCGGTGGACGACCAAACTGAAGATCACAAGGGAGACGAAGTTCGCGACCAAAGAGCATCTGTGAAGGAGTATATCCGGTAGTCTCATGGACAGCACTGCGATATGCAAGCAGAAACAGCGGTAACTTCAAATCCCAATCTTGCTGATTTCTGGAAACCATAAGTGAGAGATTATTCAAGATGGTTCTGTTAAACCTCTCTACCATGCCATCCGATTGTGGGTGTAGTGGCGTGGTCTGCGTCTTGTCTATTCCGAGAATTTGACACATTCCTTTAAACACAACAGAGGTGAAATTTGTCCCTTGATCAGAATGAATTTGTAAGGGTGTGCCGAATCTGGAAACCCATTGTTGCACTAGAACCTCGGCTACTGTAGTCGCCTCTTGATCGGGGATTGCAAACGCTTCAGGCCACTTAGTAAAGTAGTCCATGACAACTAGTATGTATTTGTTGCCATTTGAGGATCGTGGTAAAGGACCCAAAATGTCCAATGCTATCCTCTCAAAAGGTGCTCCTACGTTGTACCGCTGCAATCTTCCTCGGCTACGTTTCTTCGGTCCTTTACGTGCCGCACAGTCATCACAAGATTGGCACCATTTCTCTACATCTTGTCTCGTTTTGCTCCAATAGAAGCGTTCTCGAACTTTCTGTAGAGTTTTCATTACTCCGAAGTGGCCTCCAGTTGAGCTACTGTGCAATTCTTTCAAGACATCTGAAATTCTTGATTTTGGAAGAACAAGCTGCCATTTGAAATTACGTCCATCATCGGACTCCCATTTCCTGTATAAGACACCATTTCTTATATGGAGTGAGTCCCAAAGAGCCCAATATTGCTTAGTAGCAGGACTGTAGGTGGAGATATCCTGCCAACTTGGTCTCATACTAGAAGATTCTTTCAATTCAAGAATTGGATTTATATCTGGGTCTTCTTTTTGGGCTTCCCTAAGTCCTTTATCACTCCATGGGTCTGGTTTTGATGGAGGTGAAACAGTAACTTGGCGTACCGAAGTATTTATCAGCTGATAGTTCTTCTCTACTCTAGAACAATATCGGCAGCTTTCATTACACGGTTTCCTTGATAGTGCATCAGCATTTCCATGAAGAGTTCCTTTGCGATGACGTATTTCAAAGTCAAACTCCTGGAGTCGTTGAATCCATCTGGCTACCTGTCCTTCCGGATTTTTAAAATTTAAAAGCCAGGTTAAGGATGCGTGATCTGTCCGGAGCAAGAACTTTCTTCCATAGAGATAATGGTGGAAATGTTCTATGGCTTTAACGATTGCCAGCAATTCCTTCCTGGTTGTACAGTAATTCCGCTCTGGTTTCGATAGACATTTACTCCAATAAGCAATGACATATTCTTTATCATCAATTTCTTGCGACAAAACAGCTCCGATATTTTCGTTGCTGGCATCCGTATCTAAAATGAATAATTTTTCGGGCTGGGGATATGCAAGAACGGGCGAAGATGTCAACGCCTCCTTCAGTTGTTTAAAAGCTTTCTCACATTCATCTGTCCATAGAAATCTCTGTTTAACTTCTGTCAACTTGTGAAGAGGTCTGGCAATACTTGAAAAACCCTTAACAAATTTCCTGTAATATGTGCATAGCCCAAGAAAACTTCTTAATTGGTGGACATCTTTTGGACGACTCCAGTCCTTAACTGCGGAGATCTTTTCAGGATCTGTTCTTACACCTTCAGCAGAGATAATGTGTCCCAGATAGCTTACTTCACGTCGGAATAAATTACATTTGCAAGGATTCAGCTTCAGGTTGGCCATTTTTAATTTTTCCAGCACCTTTCGGATGTTTCTTAAATGGTCTTCGAATGTGCGCCCAACAATAATGATATCGTCCAAATATACCAAACAGGCTTCGTAGGAAAGTCCTCGTAATACTGTCTCCATCAGGCGCTCAAACGTTGCAGGTGCATTGCAAAGCCCAAATGGCATAACCTTGAACTGCCAAAGTCCTTGTCCTGTGGTGAATGCAGTCTTTTCTCGATCCTCAGGATGTATCTCTACTTGCCAATAACCACTCTTGAGATCCAAAGTCGAAAACCATTGTTTTCCGGATAAAGCATCAAGTGTATCGTCAATCCTAGGAAGAGGGTAACTATCTTTTTTAGTGATGTTGTTTAACCGACGATAGTCCACGCAGAATCGGGTAGAACCATCTTTCTTCCGAACTAAAACAATAGGCGAAGCCCAAGGACTCTCTGATGGCTCAATAATGTCATTCTGCTGCATTTCCATCAGAAGATTATCCACCTCTTCCTGCTTAGTGAATGGCAATCTTCTCGGATGTTGTTTAATGGGTGGATGATTTCCTGTATTGATTCGGTGCTGCGTCAATTTGGTTCGCCCAACATCATCTGATTTCTTGGAAAAGAGATCTCCGAATTCTAATGATAAATTTCTTGCAGCATTCCTCTGTTTATCATCTAACTCTGCTCTCTGAAGGAGTTCATTAATTAGAGTGTCAGGAGGCTCAGATAGTGTGGCTTGACAATTTCGGTTAATACAGGTCACTGGAGTGCAAGTCGCCAGCACTTCTCCTTCTTTTATTAGTTTTACCTTATTGCTTAGATTAGCAACTCTTACCGGGATTACATTTCGTGAAAGGTCGACGAGGGAAGAAGCCACTAGTACTCCTTTAACGCTATTGTCGGAATCTGGATATTCAGTCAATCCATAATGAAAATTATTATCTTCTGAAAGAGCTCCGGAAACTATTGTCTCAGTTCTTGGTGGTAATGTTATTTCACTCTTTGCAGTTATATGATGGACTGTTTTAATATCTGAATATTTCGTCTTAAAAATCGCTATGTCTTCAGAACATGAGTGTAGTTCATTATTTTTAAAATCTAACTTGAAATGGTTTTCTTTGAGGAAATCCAATCCGAGAATAAATTCGTCATTTATATCAGCGACATATGCCATATGATGGTACACGGCATTACCAAATGCAATGTTTAGATTGACTTTTCCATGCACTTTAATCTTATCACCTGTCACAGTTTGGAGGGTAATGCAGGGCGGCGTCCAGATGAGTTTCTCACCAAGTTTGCGAGCCATATCTGTCCTAATGATAGTTACGTTGGCTCCAGTATCGATTATCATTCTGCAGGGAACTTCGTTGACATGTCCCATAACGAAAAGTCCGTTGTCGCCGCTACTTACGGAAGAAATGTGAAACAATTTGAAATGGGGCTTCTGACTCTCTGGACATCTCCGCCCCGCGAGATGGCCACATATTAGTTTCCCTGCTGTGGTGGAAGATCATTTCCACCATCTTTTCGTTTCGGGCAGTCTCTATGGACGTGTCCGACTGCACCGCAAGTCCAACACTGAATCTTCATGTTTCTGCCACCTTTACTCAATTCTAAGCTACGGACTTTTCGCCGCAGATCTTCAATTTGCTTTCTTAGATTACAGTCCGTATCAGTAGCAGAGACGGCTCTGATTGAGTGCCGGTCTTTACGCGCGGCCTGCTGGGCAGCCTCTATCTTATGTGCGTATACTAGGGCAGATCCGATATCTTTGACATCGGCGAGTCTAAGTGTTTTCTGTATCTCCGGATCCCGCACACTATCGATGAAGTGATGGAGAGCCAGATCTTCACGTGTCTCAGCTGGGCAGTCCGAAAATGCTAGATGGGAAAGTCGCTGAATATCGGCAGCCAATTCTTGCAGACTTTCACCCGCTCTTTGATAGCGGGACTTTAACTGTAGTCTGCTATATTCTTTAGTGCACTTATCTCCAAACCGCAGCTCAAGCGCACTCGATAGGGCTTGGAAATCGTGCCTCTGCTCCTCCGGAAGCGTCTCGAGGATGTCAGCCGCGTCTCCTCTTAAAGAAGCCGCCAGGTGAAAAGCTTGGGCTCGGGGATTCCATCCATTAGCTTCCGCTACCATCATAAACTGGGTCTTGTATACTTGCCAGGATGATTTCCCATCAAATGTTGAGAGTTTAATATTGGCTAGGGAAGGCACAAATGTCACGTTCGGTTCCTCATGTTTGTTTGATATTTGCTTCTCCAAGCTTTCAATCTTCTTATTCATATTGTCTAATGCTTCTTCAACGTTTTCTTCTATCTCCAGAACTTTAGTTTCAACTGAAGTTACCTTATCTTCCATTGCAATCATCTTCTCCTGAATGATGTTGGAGAATTCTTCTTTAACACTTACAATGTCCTTCTTAAGTTCCTTTTTAAGCTCCTCCTGTCCAGATTTTATCTCTTTCATCACCTCGGTTTTAATCTCTTCTTGTCCAGCTTTCATCTCTTTCATCATCTCGGTTTTAATCTCTTCTTGTCCAGCTTTCATCTCTTCTTGTCTAGCTTTCATCTCTTCTTGTCCAGCTTTCATCTCTTCTTGTCCAGCTTTCATCTCAGCCATCTGCTCCGCTAATTTTTCGAGAAGACTTTTCATTAAATCCATATCCATTTTTCTTGTGACACGCTGCATCAACTCTTCAACCCCGATTCTGACACCAGTTGTACCGAGCTTCACAGGTTCGTGTCGATTGAGAGTTGAATAAAGCGACCACTTAATGAACACAAGACTTTTATTCGTTAAAAAAAACTTCACTAGATAAACGAAATTCCCGCTGTAACAATCACAATTATACAGCTACAATTCGTCACATACAATAAGAAATAGCTTCCAATCAGAGGTCTCAAATACCTCAGACAGAGAACAACTAGCAGTCACAACTAATCGTCTTCACTCACTGACTGTCTTCACAAAAACTCTCTCTTCCATGTCGGGCTGCGGTATTTATACCTGACTTGGCGGAGAAATCTACCAATTTCGCCAAGGTTCTGGAAGCTTCTAGGCTATCTCGAAAAATATTGGTCCCAGAGCTTAGGTGATGGATGTTTCCAGAAGTATCGATTTCTCGCCAAGTCGCCAAAAATCTCGCCAACCGTCGCCAAGTCGCCAAGAATCTCGCCAACTGTCGCCAAATCATTAGGAAATCCGCTTTTAAACTACAACACGTCTAAATACCGCAATTTTTGCCCAAAATGTGAGAATTTCTGATCTGTCTGAGATATTTTAAGACAAATATAATCATTATTTACAAATTTGTAACATTACTTTTTTTAGCGGCGACAAAATTTAGGACTTCTCATTTCTATCCAGTTCAAATTAATTATCGAAAATTTTGCATTATTCTTGAAGCACAGTATAGGTGTTGTGCATATTTTAACAAGCAAATATAAGTTAATTAGCTTTAAATGAAAGAAATAATTTTTTGTTTAAATTTTGAAGTAGCTGGTTTTTATTCTGATAATTTAAACTAACATATTTTCTTACTAATATGTATTATAAAATAGAGACAAGATCACCAAGCTGTATCCTACTCTGACAGTCGAGCTTCATCCTACATTGTCTTCTGAAGCAGAACAGTCTTAGCAGCGACTATTGCTTCAATACAAACAGAAAATATTGGTTATATGTAACAAAATGTAGACCGTCTAGTATTAACCCACTCATGAAAGACTATTATAGTGTTTGCTCCATTGTCATGATATTATTGGACCAAAACTATTTTGTTCATTGGGTCATGCAAACAAATACAACACTTGGTCGTTTTCTCAAACCTCTAATCTTCGAACGTTTTTACCAACTAGTGGCAAATCCCTACCTTGACAGCACAAGGATCGCTTACATTCCCATTTGCAAACTAAAATTTTTAAAAATCTTTTATTTTTTTACGAACTTTCGTTTTTGACACATAATTTTGTTTTATCATATATATACAGGGTGATCTTTTTTAAAATGACAGTGTTTGGAGCGTCCTGTAGCGCGAACTAATAGCCGAAATGACACCAAATTTGGTATTTAGACTAATCAAAACATGGGAAAAAAATTCCGTAAAAAATTTTTTTTAGTTCAAAAGTCACAGCTAGGGCATTTTGTGGCGCTGCTGTAGTTTACAAGAACGAGAATAAGCATAAAACACAGGTATCAAAGCAAAATGCAAATATTGTTAGATGACAGTGCCAGTAATAGGGGCTGTAAAAGCAAGTAGTAGACTGCTCCGACAAGTAATGTAGGCTGAAGTAAAAGAGCTCCAGTGGCCATGCCTCTCACGTTACCGGAACGTGCGTTTATGCTGGTGGAGTATCAAAATCCTCGTGACATGTTACGTTCGGTGTGGGGAAAGCTGTACACAGAATGCACGGTGTTATTTCTGAGAACGGAGCTCACATGGAATGTGGTCTAATTCCTCACCGGGAAGTAAATGTAATAAATAAACATTAATAATTTAATTGTACGATTGTATGTGTCAGTATTTCTCTTTTCTCTTATTTTATACATTGTAAAGCGCCACAAAATGACCTTGCGGTGATTTTTGGAACTAAAATTTTTTGCACGGAATCATTTTTCCTTTGTCTTGATTAGTCGGAATACCAAGTTTGGTGCCATTCCGACAATTATATCGCGCTACAGAGCGCTCTAAACACTGTCACTTTAAAAAATATCACCCTGTATATATGCATCTAATATGTCTACTAATACTTTTTTTTAAAATTGTATAAATAACGCCTGAGAACTTGATTCCTTCCTGAAAAACGAAGCGACGCAGGCAGGCATCGCAGACTCTGTAGTCTAAGACAACATGAATATTAGGCATTTGATGGGGTACTGAATTCGATTCCTCTATCCTCACACACACATACCGTAAGTAAGAACACAGAAAAGGGGGACTCTTCTCTTGCGTTAAAACAAAGAAGGGTTAAACTCCATCAAAGAATCTCTTTGCTGTCTAAAATTTCTTTCGGGGATTTTTCGAATACAAATCCAGTTGAGATATGTGCGGAAAAATATTCAGAAAATAAAGAATGAGAATGCGAAAAAGGGCTTTCAGATATCGAACAAGAAAATTCAGTACAGAGACCACCTGCTGAATAGTTTACGGAACTTAAGTACTTTTTTGAGAAAAACAGCAAAATTCTTGTCTACATTGAAAAAAACGGAAAGATATATTTTAAAAGATGTAGTTTTTAAATAGAAAAAAGAAAAATGGTCATTATGTTTGATTTTCATCAATATAAAGAAAGTAAGTACTATTTTTAAGTAGGAATCTTATTTTGCATGTGTTTTTATGATTTTAATGCTCTAATACATTATTCCTTTATTTTAAAAACAATTTTACAGGATCTTACGAATTATTAAAAACGAGGGTCTCTCCTGTATGTTTCAATATTTCTCACCTGTAATAGGACTTAAATTATAAGACATAGAGAAGTTAAGATGTTGGGACTGTGAGGAAACACACTAACTTATCAATTGGGAGTGGCAGTAAATTTAAGGGAACTAGTCAGATATATCTTCCAATTGGCGACTTTGCAACTTTTTTCATCACCAAGCTGAACGCTTGTTTTTTGAACGGGAAATTTTCGAAAATCCACCCAATTGAAACGTTGAACAAAAAATTCAAACAATGTTGCCACCTAAAAAAACACATTTATGACGCAAAAATGACATATAAAACACGAGAAAAAACAAACTAGCAATTAAAAAATAATACGAAAAGCAATAAACTCAAATTGGCAATACTCTAAACAAAGCAAAGAAGGCTAGATTTGGCGAGAAATCTCTTAAGGGGGTATATCATACTTATACCAATATAGGTATTGTGCAACTTGTGGATGCATGCACGCTAAAAATAAGTGTATGTAGGTAATGGCGATCAGTTTTATAGTTTATACGTAGTGCTTATAGCTCGATTTGATCAAAGAATATCTTGCTTACAAATTTATTCAATCAATGGAAATATTTGAAATGGTTGACTATTCGAAATTCAGAAGCTAAAACTAAGGAAAAGAACACCAAGTATAAATCTGCCACTCCCACTGGGAGGACATTGCGATCAAAACCTATACATTGAGCCTCAGCCGCTTTTAGTGAACACAAGTACATGAAAAAAAAATTTTTTTTTTGGAGATTTCCCTTAAAGAATAAAAGAAGTTCTCAAAGGTGGCTGATTAAGAACGTCGAGAAAGTTCAGTGTCACTATGATCAGTTTAATCTCTTGCCCACTTCTTAGAAGAAAATTTTAAGTATAAAAACTTCAAAAACTGTGTTGATTATTTAAACAAAACTCTGTACCAAGCAAATTCACCTTCAATAAATATGTATTTTTAATAATGTGTTTGTCACTGACGTCAATTGTTTATACTGTCGCGGTTTCATTACATTCATTCAAAGCAATACTGCTGATAAATTTCTTTGGCCACAAAATGGCTTCTTTCTTCACTTTTGTTATAGAACCTCTTGTTTACGAGAAAGGCTCGGAAGATTTCACTCCAGGTTTAAGCCATTTTAACACCTCCTTTAGGATCAGTTTTACTGTACGGTCACCCTTGGCGCGTTTCTTTTTTTAAGCCAAATTTGGCGAACATTCGGACCGCCTTATTTTTGTCTGATGCGATTCTCGCGAGATGCTCAGCTGTCCTCGCGAGACAAGTCTCATGCTATCATCTACGAATTTTCAGATATCGTTTCTAACCTTTCTTCGCAAATAAAATTCTGTTGAGTAGAGTAAAATAAACAAAATTTGCGTTAAACAAAATAGTGTTGCCGAGATTTTATTTCAACAGGTTGTCTGCTGTGCGTTGCTTTTTTCAGCTATTATCTTGCAGAATATGTGTGGAGGAAAAAAAACAATAAAATGTGTCATAAATTCCTTGCCTTCATCGATTCCTTTATACGGGTCTTCCCGCCAAAAACATCTGACCCGGAGCTGGCACTAGCGGCTTCGATGGCAAAATAGGAGCTGGAGAGAGGTATTTTTATTGTTCATAATTTACATAATTAATTATAAATTAAATGGTCCTCATGAAATGAATTTCTTATGAATATTTACCAATTTAAATTCATTAATATAAAAGTTAATCAAAACATTTTATGGATAATTTAACATATCAACTTTATTATTTTACCATTGATGTTTGAAATCTATAAATTTGCGTTTTTTGTTAATTTTGTAAAATTAGTTGAACATATTGATAGATACCAACAATGTATGAAATATTTGTCACTATTTCAATCATTTTCCTCCCGCCGTTTTTTTTCGATAGGGTTTTACGAATAGTCACTCGTCATATGTATGATGTCATACGGCCTTGGCGACTTTTTGAAACTTTCGCCAAGGATGACCGTACGGTAAAATTTTACCCTCCTTTAAATTCTTTGAGAAGGTAATAAAAAAACCAATCTCAATTTAATGGTATTTCGTGAAATTATTTTTATACGTTAACGCAATAAATATTGTATCGAACTTCTGGGTTCGTGTCGGTTGAGAGTCGATAAAGCGATTATTACTTTCATGTATCGCAAATTCAACTAAATACAGGAAACCCCAGCTGTAGAGAAATCACAATTGAACAGTTCCGATCGAGCTAATACAGCAGGAAGCAGCTTCCAATCACAGAGAAGTCCTCAATATCTCACACTGACAACAGCTTCTTTGCCTCAAACTCGCATTCAAGGCTGATCGTTTTTGCTGCCTAGCGTCTTCTTTCTCTGAGCGTCCCACTATCTCTTCCGCAACGGGATTTATAACCGAGTTGGTGTGAAAAATCCAAGTTTCTGGAGGGTTCTAGACTATCTCATTCAATATTGGTCCTAGAGCTTCGGTGATGGATTTTTCCAAAAGTAACTATTTCTCGCCAAGAATCTCTCCAAAATGTTCCCAAGTCACCAAATCATTAAAAATGCCATTTTTAATACGGAATACACCAAAAATTGCGGAATTTTAGCCTAAAATCTGAGTATTTCTCCGATTTGTCTGAGATATTTTAAGACACATACAAATAATGTTGATAAATTTGTAACAATATAGAGCAACCTCTGTTTTCTTCCAAAATTTTGAAATATTCTCTATGAGGAATACTTATGTGAACAGCCATCGGACGTGATGGTCATAGAATTTTTACTTACTTTTACCTAAGGAAAAATGGTGTCAACAATAAACACGAGATGGTGCTGTCCTCATCATTGAAATAAGCCCAATCAGCAACAGTAGGAAGAAGGAAACAGTCAGAAATGAAGCATGTATGTAAAAGCGGAATAAATGCTAAATAGTGAACTGCTGTACTAAATTATGATTGAATAATAGACTTTTTTCTAACCATAAAGTGGCTCTCGTTACAAATTCAGATCAGGAGACACCATTCTATTAAAATTCTCATTGGTTTTAAATATCCATAACATTTCATTTACATTATGTTGTACTGAATCTGCGTCGTATATCCGACTACCTTTAAATCGCATTCTTCAAGCCACTGTAAATAGGGCGAAGCTCACCATCAAATGTCTGTCGTTGGCAATGGGAAAAAATTCGAATAGAATTTTTGTTGTCGTTACTAATGACACTTAGACAAGCCAAGCTCGCTATGCGAATTGAAGTCCATTGGGAACGTCTTTCGTTTGAATCAGAGCACCATGAAGGGGAAAGTACGACGTTGCTCTTTACACATGCCATAGGAACCCGTTTATAGGGTAGGCAACCATTCACACCTCATTCATACAAGGAAAGGACAAAGACGGGATAGATAGAGAGAAAGTAGAACCATGCCTAAACTGGGATTCGAACCCAGGACCTCCTTATCCGCAGTCAGGCACTCTGACCACTAGACAAGTTGGGCGGCATGGAATTCTTACCAATAATAAAGAAATTTTTTTAATTATAATATTTTCCGTTTGTAAAAGTTTTCAAAATTCTAAAATTTACCTGTTGTTTTCGAATCTTTAGCAATATTGCTCCCTAATCTGAACACGTTGACAATAGAACCGAAGAAAAAAGGAAAAAGAAAAGACGAACCCGGGAACTTATTCTCCGAAAAGCACTGTTCTATAAATAGTCCACTCAGAGTCTTCGCAGTTTAGTAGAAAGAATGGCAGTATTTACTAACTTAATTTTAGATATCCGCTTAGAAAAACTAATGTGCTTACGCTTTTCGGAACACGTCGCCCGTAGGAAATGCAATGGAATGCAGATGAAAGTAATCCTATTAATAATGTGTCTTCAAAATAGCTCCCACTCCGCTAATCTGAAAGTGGCAGTTGCTATAGTAACAAGAACTGTCCATTTCTATTGGGTATTAGATGTGTTATGAATTGGCGGTATTTAGAGTAATACCTCATGTTATTCTCAATGAGAACCAAATGGTGATTACTTTTGGCGCTTCCTGTCGAAAAGGAGAGCTGGTAGCCGATTGGTTAGTGCTGTTGCCTTTGGTTCAACAG
The DNA here is from genome assembly GCA_037975125.1 of Latrodectus hesperus. Taxonomy (NCBI): domain Eukaryota; kingdom Metazoa; phylum Arthropoda; class Arachnida; order Araneae; family Theridiidae; genus Latrodectus; species Latrodectus hesperus. The sequence goes on from CM075855.1 coordinate 99,627,513, forward strand.
TTAGTGGGTTCTAATCCTACCTTAGACCTGGATGTTTGTAGTGGTTTGATATCCGCTTCCAAATCCAAAAGAAAGACCTCCGTCTCATTAGCCCTTGTGAGCAAAAACTGCCCGTTGAGCGACAAACAAAGCAACCCGTCCAAAATGAAAGATATCCTATTGCCATGACGGCAAATTGATGGGAGCTATTTTCGAGACAAACAGTATTTAAGGCCAACGGCAAACCTGGAAGAATTCGCCGGAAAACTCAAGGCGGCGAAACAAGTGACGTCAGAAAACGTCATACAATAGGCATTCCGAGAAAATTTTTAAGTTTTCCAGAAAGTTAGAAATATCTGGCAGGGCACCGGTGACAAAACAAATAAACCTTTTCCTTTATTTTTTCTTTTTCTCCCCCTTCGAAAATAATGTTTGCTATTAACTTTGATCAATATTTTTATGATGAAGATTAATTCTTGAAAATTTGTCGCAAAGATCATTAAATTAATTTTTGAATATTAAATATTATCTTTTTATTAAATTATTTATTAAAAATTAAGTTATTTATTAATGATTATAAAATAAAGAAAATAATAAAATTTATTTTAAATAAAAAATAAAGAAAATTTATTTTGTAAAAATTTTCAATTTTAGAAAATTTATAAAGATCGAAGGTATTTTGGGATTCAAAAAAAATATAGAACTTATTTTGACAAATATATAAAAAACGTTCTATTCTAGGAAATAAGTCATATGTTTTACAAACATTTGGAAAATCTGAGATGGATTATAATTTGTATTAATACTAAACGTGGATTTTTTTAATGAGAAGGACAAATTGAAATTCAAAATATTATTTTTTATATTTAAATATATCTTTAAATATGTATATATATATATATATATATATATATATATATATATATATATATACATATATATATATATATATACATATGTAAACAGCAATTTTGTAATTATTGGTTGTTACAGTAACTTTGGTAAACAGTAACTTTGTAAACAGTAATTTTGGTTGCTACATATTTTATGTTGCTTAGGTGCAACAGATTTTTAATAAAATTAATTCAATATTAAATTTTTAAAAAAATTTAGAACTAAAGCAATATTTGTTAACTATTCATGTATATATTGCTGAACCAAATTAAGTTTAAATATAAAGATATTGATTGTGGAATTAGGTCTTAGAAGCATTTATTGAAGTCAATATGTGTGTGTAACTGTATTCGGCCATAAGGAGCCATTTATTTTTGATTATACAGCTAAAAGTATAGGATATATATGTATGTATATATATATATATATATATATATATATATATATATAATAAAAATTAATTATCATTGCGGAATTATTTTAGATTTTTAAAGATTTAGGAATGCATTATTATATTTTTTGTTTTTCATTAAATAATTTTCATTAAAATTATTTTAATACTATTGGAATTGTGTTGATAATTTGCTTGCCATTTATTTAAAGATTTATAGTTATTTTTATTTAAAGATTTATAGTTTGTATTAAAAATTATTTTAAATATTTATTTTAAAAATATAATTGTATAATTTTCAAAGCAATGATGCAATTCAATGAGTTTGATTCAATTTAGATTATGGAATATACACTAGTTTTGTTAAAGATAATTTTCAAAAAAATAATCAAAATATGAAAAAATGTCAAAAAATAACACAATCTGAGTTCCAATATTAATATATATATTGTTACAAATTTGTAAATAATGATTATATTTGTCTTAAAATATCTCAGACAGATCAGAAATTCTCACATTTTGGGCAAAAATTGCGGTATTTAGACGTGTTGTAGTTTAAAAGCGGATTTCCTAATGATTTGGCGACTTGGCGACAGTTGGCGAGATTCTTGGCGACTTGGCGACGGTTGGCGAGATTTTTGGCGACTTGGCGAGAAATCGATACTTCTGGAAACATCCATCACCTAAGCTCTAGGACCAATATTTTTCGAGATAGCCTAGAAGCTTCCAGAGCCTTGGCGAAATTGGTAGATTTCTCCGCCAAGTCAGGTATAAATACCGCAGCCCGACATGGAATAGTCAGTCAGTTTTTGTGAAGACAGTCAGTGAGTGAAGACGAATAGTTGTGACTGCTAGTGGTTCTCTGTCTGAGGTATTTGAGACCTGTGATTGGAAGCTGTTTCTTATTATACCTGACAAATTGTAGCTGTATAATTGTGATTGTTACAGCGGGAATTTCGTTTATCTAGTGAAGTTTTTACGAATAAAAGTCTTGTGTTAATTAAGTGGTCGCTTTATTCAACTCTCAATCAACACGAACCCGTGAAGCTCGGTACAACTGGTGTCAGAAGTGGGATTGAAGAGTTGATGCAGCGTGTCACAAGAAAAATGGATATGGATTTAATGAAAAGTCTTCTCGAAAAATTAGCGGAGCAGATGGCTGAGATGAAAGCTGGACAAGAAGATATGAAAACTGAGATGAAAGCTGGACAAGAAGAGATGAAAGCTAGACAAGAAGAGATGAAAGCTGGACAAGAAGAGATTAAAACCGAGATGATGAAAGAGATAAAATCTGGACAGGAGGAGATGAAAGCTGGACAGGAGGAGCTTAAAAAGGAACTTAAGAAGGACATTGTAAGTGTTAAAGAAGAATTCTCCAACATCATTCAGGAGAAGATGAATGCAATGGAAGATAAGGTAACTTCAGTTGAAACTAAAGTTCTGGAGATAGAAGAAAACGTTGAAGAAGCATTAGACAATATGAATAAGAAGATTGAAAGCTTGGAGAAGCAAATATCAAACAAACATGAGGAACCCAACGTGACATTTGTGCCTTCCCTAGCCAATATTAAACTCTCAACATTTGATGGGAAATCATCCTGGCAAGTATACAAGACCCAGTTTATGATGGTAGCGGAAGCTAATGGATGGAATCCCCGATCCCAAGCTTTTCACCTGGCGGCTTCTTTAAGAGGAGACGCGGCTGACATCCTCGAGACGCTTCCGGAGGAGCAGAGGCACGATTTCCAAGCCCTATCGAGTGCGCTTGAGCTGCGGTTTGGAGATAAGTGCACTAAAGAATATAGCAGACTACAGTTAAAGTCCCGCTATCAAAAAGCGGGTGAAAGTCTGCAAGAATTGGCTGCCGATATTCAACGACTTTCCCATCTAGCATTTTCGGACTGCCCAGCTGAGATACGTCAAGATTTGGCCCTCCATTACTTCATCGATAGTGTGCGGGATCCGGAGATACAGAAAACACTTAGACTCGCCGATGTCAAAGATATTGGATCTGCCCTAGTCTACGCACATAAGATAGAGGCTGCCCAGCAGGCCACGCGTAAAGACCAGCACTCAATCAGAGCCGTTTCTGCTATTGATACGAACTATGATCTAAGAAAGCAAATTGAAGATTTGCGGCGAAAATTACGTAGCTTAGAATTGAGTAAAGGTGGCAGAAACACGAAAATTCAGTGTTGGACTTGCGGTGGAGTCGGACACGTACGTAGATACTGTCCGAAAACAAAAGATGGTGGAATTCCTAAAATGGAAATACGTCAACGCAAAGAAACTCTGCATGGAAATACTGATGCATTATCAGGGAAACCGTGTAATGAAAGCTGCCGATATTGTTCTAGAGTAGAGAAAAACTATCAGCTGGTAAATCCTTCGGTACGCCAAGTTACTGTTTTACCTCCATCGAAACCAGACCCATGGAGTGATAAAGAACTTAGAGAAGCCCAAAAAGAAGCCCCAGATATAAATCCAATTCTTGAATTGAAAGAATCTTCTAGTATGAGACCAAGTTGGCAGGATATCTCCACCTACAGTCCTGCTACTAAGCAATATTGGGCTCTTTGGGACTCACTCCATATAAGAAATGGTGTCTTATACAGGAAATGGGAGTCCGATGATGGACGTAATTTCAAATGGCAGCTTGTTCTTCCAAAATCAAGAATTTCAGATGTTTTGAAAGAATTGCACAGTAGCTCAACTGGAGGCCACTTCGGAGTAATGAAAACTCTACAGAAAGTTCGAGAACGCTTCTATTGGAGCAAAACGAGACAAGATGTAGAGAAATGGTGCCAATCTTGTGATGACTGTGCGGCACGTAAAGGACCGAAGAAACGTAGCCGAGGAAGGTTGCAGCGGTACAACGTAGGAGCACCTTTTGAGAGGATAGCATTGGACATTTTGGGTCCTTTACCACGATCCTCAAATGGCAACAAATACATACTAGTTGTCATGGACTACTTTACTAAGTGGCCTGAAGCGTTTGCAATCCCCGATCAAGAGGCGACTACAGTAGCCGAGGTTCTAGTGCAACAATGGGTTTCCAGATTCGGCACACCCTTACAAATTCATTCTGATGAAGGGACAAATTTCACCTCTGTTGTGTTTAAAGGAATGTGTCAAATTCTCGGAATAGACAAGACGCAGACCACGCCACTACACCCACAATCGGATGGCATGGTAGAGAGGTTTAACAGAACCATCTTGAATAACCTCTCCCTTATGGTTTCCAGAAATCAGCAAGATTGGGATTTGAAGCTACCGCTGTTTCTGCTTGCATATCGCAGTGCTGTCCATGAGACTACCGGATATACTCCTTCACAGATGCTCTTTGGTCGCGAACTTCGTCTCCCTTGTGATCTTCAGTTTGGTCGTCCACCGGATACATCTTCATCGCCAGAGGAATACCTTCGAGACCTTCAGGCACGTCTTGAAGATGTCCATAACTTCGCTCGAGAACGAATCAACCTGACGACCGAAAGAATGAAGACAAGGTATGACACAAGAGCGACGGGACATGAATTCCAAGAAGGTGACAAAGTTTGGTTGTGGAACCCGATTCGACGTAAAGGACTTTCTCCAAAGTTGCAAGCCAACTGGGAAGGTCCCTACACAGTCCTAAAAAGACTGAACGACGTCGTGGTTCGTAAAAGAAAATCATCTGCTTCAAAACCAAAGGTAGTACATTATGATAGATTAGCTCCTTATCGTAATGTAGAGTAAAAATCAGTAGACCATGGTCTGTTTGTAAATAGTATAGATAATTTTAATCTTTTCTATTTTCTTGTATTTTTAGTTGCTTGTGTATGTAATGTGCTCTGTATCCTCTTGAAATGTAAATTCTTTTATATTAAATTTGGCCTCCTATCAGGGGATTGTACTGCCCGGGACGTGCAGTCCTTGAGAGGGGGCAATGTTACAAATTTGTAAATAATGATTATATTTGTCTTAAAATATCTCAGACAGATCAGAAATTCTCACATTTTGGGCAAAAATTGCGGTATTTAGACGTGTTGTAGTTTAAAAGCGGATTTCCTAATGATTTGGCGACTTGGCGACAGTTGGCGAGATTCTTGGCGTCTTGGCGACGGTTGGCGAGATTTTTGGCGACTTGGCGAGAAATCGATACTTCTGGAAACATCCATCACCTAAGCTCTAGGACCAATATTTTTCGAGATAGCCTAGAAGCTTCCAGAGCCTTGGCGAAATTGGTAGATTTCTCCGCCAAGTCAGGTATAAATACCGCAGCCCGACATGGAATAGTCAGTCAGTTTTTGTGAAGACAGTCAGTGAGTGAAGACGAATAGTTGTGACTGCTAGTGGTTCTCTGTCTGAGGTATTTGAGACCTGTGATTGGAAGCTGTTTCTTATTATACCTGACAAATTGTAGCTGTATAATTGTGATTGTTACAGCGGGAATTTCGTTTATCTAGTGAAGTTTTTACGAATAAAAGTCTTGTGTTAATTAAGTGGTCGCTTTATTCAACTCTCAATCAACACGAACCCGTGAAGCTCGGTACAATATTATATGTGTATATATATATATATATATATCAGATGTCTCGATAAATAAACATTTATAATTTCACAAAACTGATATTGCCCATCAGTCAAAATGTGTTTAAATAATTCAATATGATGTAAATAATTTCATTGGTTCACAATGACGTCATATAATCACATGAAATGACGTCATTATTTCTTATCCGTGAATTTACGAATTCTCCGAGCAAGGTTTTCACCAAAGATTTCTCCAGTAGCTTGCGCCGGGCCTAACAACTTCTTAATTAAATTAGTTTCGACCTCATTTGATTTGTGTGTGTTTTTAACTCGTCTGTTTGTTGCTTTGAGGAGCAAAATATTTTCTGATGGCTAATGAGTGAAAAAATAGAAAACAATGTTATTTTTCTAAATTGCAATTTTTCTTTAAAAGACAGACCTGTGTTCCAAGGGAAGCCACGACCAGCGGGCATGGCCAGTTTTACTAAATTGTAATATATTTTTTTAATTTTTTTAAAGACAAAATAATTACTTTCGAAAGTTGATATCGTAACAATTTAAATAGATTTACACATTACGAAAAATGGGTTTTACACCTCAAAAAGGTAAAAACTTATTTAAAAAATTATTCAATAAATAAAAGCAATTCGCTTTCACAATTTAAATTAATGAGAAAAAATCGAATTACCTTCGTGATTATTTTCTGGATATATATATTGTCAAATATCATTATGTAAAAGGAAACGATTTAGTAGCGCCATTTTGAAAAGAAACGGAAGCGTGTGTAATTCACGTGCACGAAACCTTGACCCACAACATCTATCAGTGTTCAATGGATTCAGCATCATCATCGGCGTAATAATTTGACGCACTACTTGAACATCCTTTTTATTTTGTGACTAAGAATTATAAGAACGAGCACTGCACAATTATTTCGAGCTTCATTTTGAAATTTTATCATTAAATTCAATTTTAAGTTTTGTATTTAAATTCCATATTTTTAATTTTACAATGTACCTTTAAAATCTTAATTATTTTCTTTTTGTGAAATGCAGTTTAATTAAGAAATTTTTCGGCTCAATTTTCTATATAATTGAACGACTTCAACACACATAGAATACTTAGAGGAATATTTTTAATTTTATGCTCTAAATTCAATTTAAAATTTATAATATGGAATTTTAAATTTTCAGCCCCACAATTTAAGTTGAAAGCATCAAATTTAATATAACATAAAACTGATTTGACACAACAATTTATATTCTTAGTTTAATAACAAAATTTATAAACATATCACAGCAACTAGATGGTATAAATATAAAATTGATTAATATATAAATAAGCTGTATTTTTTTGAATATATATACTTTTATTTTATTTAATAACTATATTGTTAAGTTTTATAAAAAAAATTTTTCCATTACAAATTATGAAACAAAAATACTTCACTGCCAAATTATAAAACAAGTAAAATTAAGTTTTTCTTTAATCAAAGTTAAATTATAATTTTTTGTTAAAGAATATACTATGAAAGCAGTAAATTGACCATTTTTGAAAATAAATTATATTGATACTTTTGAAAATAAATGCAACATAATTTTATTATTTATCTTCTTTTAACATACACCATACACAGCTCCCTTTTACAAATAGTGGCTGTACACATGTGTTACAAGGGAAGAAACCTGGAAAACATTTATTCCAACAGATGTGCATGGAAATAAAATAAACTTAACATCCATTTGCACTGTTCAAAAGTGCATGGGACATTTTACTCTGAGGAACATTGTCTTGCTACTAGGCACTGATAAGCCCATAAAATGAATGCTGCAGTTATGCCTTCTGCACACAGGCCTGTCAGAATAGGGGGGTGCATGGGAATTTTCCTAATTTTATTTATTACTGACTAACGTTTTTTCCAAGATATAACCATCATGATAAAGGCAACAGTATCAACATGAGCGAAGAGATTTAAAATATTTTTGTGTCTGATAAGAAGCAATTATTACAAAATTATTTGTTAAATATCTTAACAAGTTAGCAGACAACTACTTCATTAAGAAACATTAATGTAATTAAACTATATGTAAAAAATGAAGTTACAACTTAAATAACTATAATAACTTACAAAATAAAGAGAATAAAATAATTTTTTTTATAAATAAGCAACATATCCCAAAGTTAGTAAGCAAAATGGTAAGTAAATTTTATTGAAATACAAAATTTCAATAAAATTCCTTACCAATAACACTTTAGGTATATTTTTGATACAAACCAGATTAAATGGAATTAATTTTTTTACAATACATATTTGCATACATCAAATGCCTGATTTGTCACTCTTTTGTCTAAAGTGGACTTCAAACCAGCACAAACATCTACATTTGAGATTGGAATTCAACTCAAATTGAAAATCAGGATGCTGCTCACTTAGCTATTAATTTTGCAGGCATATTAACTAAATTACTATGAATGTTAGCTAATGTGTTCATTACGTGCCCAAAGGGATGATTTTTTAAGATATACATATTAAATATTTCAACAAAAAGGAATTATATACTTGCAGGTATAAATACTGGTTATCTTGCATATTTGGAATGCCATGTAATTTTTTCTAAGCTTTTTCTTTTAAATATAAGTGCCAAATCGTAATATTATTTCTTATAAAATCTATTCACACTAAATATTTATGGTTTGAAGGAGGAAAAATTCATCTTATTCTATTAGAAAACTTCTTTAACCTTTGATCAATTATTCAACTTTTCATCGAAAAATATTTAGCCAAGACAATCTTATACACCTTTTATTTATTTATTTATTTATTTATTTTTTTTTTGACCAGCAAAATTTGTAACAGTAAAAATACCTAAATCATGCACAACAATAAAAATAGATATACATTTATTCAGTTAATTAAGAAAGCTTATAGGAACATATTAACGAAGCCAAAATTTAATTTTTATTGTGATATTGTATAGATTGAGTAAAGTTTACTTACGAATACTCCTCGATTTTTTTAACGCCAAGATGTGAATAACAAAGTGGAAACCCTAAAACTACATTAGTTAAAGTGCCGAAAACACCAGGGTTAACAAAAATTAAAGTTAATCAATATTTATAAACAAACCAAGGGGTACTTGTATCTACACTGAGTCCCTAGACTGTTCAAAATATGAACTGTCCACTTTAGAAAAATTCGTAATGTATCCATGCTGAGATATAATCTATAAAAATATAAAATAAGTCAGAGATGGATAAATACATAATAGTAATCGGTATTTGATGATGATATTAAATAATGAATTGAGGAAGAAAAAGTAGATCAAAGCTTATTTGTGACATTTATTTAAGACAAACACATTGCACATTTCATAACTTCTGCAAATGAATACACACAACAAATATAACAAAAATGATTTTATGTATTGTATCTGCCTGTAAACTGGAAATATGTAAATTTACATTATATACTGTATATGCAAGAAAAAATAATAATAAATTATCTAACAAGTTTCCAAAGAAAAATGACATAAAAGTTACAATATCTGCAAGAGAAAAAATCAATAGAAAAATTGCACAAAAGAAAACAGTAAATAGAAAAGTATGTATGCATAAAAAATCTTTTTTCAAATCAATGAGAATGTCCGTATACACATTTCATTTGTGTAATAATTAAATATGTAAAAAACATTTTATACAAAAAACAACTAAGAAAAAATTTGAAATTTAATAAGATTTCAATTTATTAAAACATTTTTCAGAAATTATTTTCAGAAATCCAATGATTTCAGGTGGAAAAACAAATTCCAAAAGCAATCTCAGAAATGTAATCTAAATACATTCACTCAATGTAATTTCATTATGAATTCTTAACTTTTCATTTTACTATATTGTATAAACTGAGTTACTTTTAATATTCTTAATAGTAACTCTGTAAGTAGTGTATTTTTACTTGAATTTTAAAAATACATAATACTGATCTTGTAATTCCTGTTTTCATCACTCAGAGAAAAATCCAGAATATATTGCCTTGAATACATGTGGCCATACTGTACACATCTATACAATTTTATAAAACTTTGGAAAGTTTTTAATTCATAAATTGTTTTGAAATTTCTAGAAGTTAGAAAAGCATGCTGAAGTTATTCTTAAACATTACACACAAATACACAAAAGGAATATGTAAATCATCTTATTACAAGTGTTATGATGGTCATGAAACAAATTTATAAAGTGTTTGTAAGAAAAAAATAAAGAATATAAAATCATATAAAAATGGAAACAAACAAGAATGTAATGTTTCATAAATTAAACTTGGTCTTTTAATAAAACAAAAGTGTGCATAAAATGTATGCATGGAAATTCATAAGGCAAAATATAAAAACTTCAAGCTATACATGTACTAAATAAATTCTAGACAATTTTGCTTATTTTTGAAGTGATATAGTATTTTTAAATATACTCATATATAAATATCCCATTACTTCCAGAAAATTATATGAAAACAGAAGTTGAACAAAGGAGTAAATTCTATAATACAGAAATAACCAATTACTCCTAGAAAATTATAATTTGATATGAACTAAGGTAATAAAATGTACAAATGCATCATTACTTCTAGAAATCTTAACATGAATAGAGGAATAAGAATGAATAGAAGTATTAAAATTCTTTGACATAATTTGAGCCATCAGAAATTTTGATTATCTTGTAGATTAAGTTTGTCTTCTTGTTATTTTACAATCATTCTTTGTGCACACCAGGTCTACAAACAACTACATTCAGCTACAGGGAGAAATGTGTAGCTGAATGTTTTAGCTGATTGTTGTTATAAGGTCACCTTCATTATAATTACAAGAAAAGGTAAAAAATAATAGTTCTTGACACAGAATTTTAAATTACACCTGATAATGGTATAATGAGAAAATGTTTGAAAGTATATATAAAATGGAATTCTGGAGTCAGCAATCAGATAAATGCTTTTTAGACAGCAGCATTTTCTAATTCAAAAGAATTTTGATTTACATTCATCTTCCTTTAAATTCAAAAGAATAGTGTTGGTCCCTCAGCAAAAATTATTTCAGAATGTATTAGCAAGATGCAATATAATCATCTCCCTTTGAATAATGAACTTCAAATCAGCATGCTGTTATAATTTATTAAGACATGATGGGAACAAGGTGTAAATACATCCGTTTAAGTTTTATACTAATTTTAAGTATTTTTGAGTAAATTTATCAGTTAATATTTTTTTACATGAATAGAGGAATAAGTACTTTTTATATGCTGAAAGATTGTTAAAAAATGACCTTTGTCCAAGCTAAGCAGTCTTTTCTTCAAATTCAGAACCAAGTATAGGTGTCACATGACCTTTAGTAATATTTTAATTCTTGATTAAAATTTATAAACTTTTTTAATCTCTTATACTAAATAGCTATAGAATGGTACAGCCATTGGGATTTACAACTATATTTAATTTCAGCAATTGTAGTATGTTTGTCATCATACACACACACAGAGTTCTTTCAAACATTCTTACTTGGTGTTTCTTATTTTTAGAATTTTTTAAGGCTTTTAATATTTGAGTTTGAGTTTACAATTGCTTGGTTTCTGGTTCTCATTTAAATTCGAGTTTGGCATTTTTTACTTTACTTATAAATTTTAATATTTTATGGTAAAATTTTATTTTATAATCAGCATTTCAAAGTTTATTTTAAAATTCTAAGTCTGTGTCCACATTTGCTAATTTTTTAGAGTGATCATTCAAAGCAACAATTACATAAACTTAGCAACTTTTTTTTGAAGCAACAAATGAAAGTGTGGTAGAAGGATTATGAGACATCTGGTCTTGGGTCCATTAGGAAAAATTAATAATGTGTGAGCATAATTACTCTTGGTTTCCAACTTCACAAAAGAATCCATAAAAAAAATGATAAGCTTAGAGAATGAGACATAAGTTTCTACCCCAGATATTACAGCGCAATTTCTTCAATGATGATCTCTAAATACTATGTTATAAAACATTCATAGCTAAAATTTAAAAATAACAGTTAAGACCCTTATATTTTAAAGAAAGTTGTAAATATAATTATATTTTATTATAATCATATTGTATTCGAATTTACATTAGATCAAAAGTGCAATGGTTTTTTTTAATGCATATCCTATTCTTAATGGATTAATTTTTAATGGCTGAAATAACAGTAAAGTTAAACTTTCATTTTGATTTAGACTGTAAAATTTATATTTTAAATTATCAAAAAATTATAATAATAAAAATACTAACTGTAGCAATAATTTCATAGCCAAACAAACGAAACATGGGCAATACAATTCACAGATGCAAATAGACATTAAATGCAATACAATATAAAATATATAAAAGTTAAAGCTCTTTACAGATGTATAATACACAATACACACAAGACTCATAAAAAATCAAAATCAGTTTCACACAACCCATAAGTGTGTTTAAGAAAATTGATGAAATGACATCGAGCAATGTTTTAAATGTTCAAAAATAAATAAGACAACTTTTATCGCACAAGATTATAACTTACATAAATGCATTTTCAGTGCAGAATAATGAAGGTCATACAAATTTATGTTACCATGATCAGAAGCAGATTTTTTGTAATTGATCATTTTCAAGATACAGGAAACAAACTTGATAAATTAATCTTTGAAAAAAAATTGCCAGAAAGAAAATTTATAATTTTCATATTTTAAATTAAATATTGAAAAATTCTTTATAGATATTTTTGTTTAAATACAACAAGCATTTTATTATAGAATCATATAATATCGAATTGGCACAATAAAGAATTGTAATAATTAAAGTAAATACAAATTGCAAACAATATCAACCAATACTTAAAATCATTCATAATTAACAAATTAAAAATTTTAAAGTATATATTTGAAATTTAAAAATTTTCCTATGAAAAACAATTTTTGCTCTAAAAAATGTAACATTCAGCATATGGAAGAAAACTTTATATTTAATATACATGTTATATTTGCAAACACAAGCATTAGTGTGTTCTATATTTATAATTATATAGATATAAACTATATTTATGAAATAACTTTTTAAGTTTTCTAAGCACATAATATAGTAATTATTTACACTCTTGTGCTTTCAGTAAAAGAAGCAGAAATAAAAATCAAAGCTATAAGTCACCATACATATTAAAATAATAAATTTTTGTTAAACACCTTTAAATTCAGTTTATAAAGTATAAATATGCTATGGATATAACTATACAGAAGTAATTATAAATTTCTGGACAATTTCATTTGAATGAAACGTAAAGGCTTTTATATCATCATGTATTTTATTTAAGTTATATTTCTTAATCAGTCACTCCCACCTTTTTACATAAAGTTCCTTTTCACATATACATACTCAATTATAAAATTCTTAAAAAACAGGAGGAAATACGAAATGTACGCTAAATTCTTTGGCTTTACATGAGACATAAATGAAAATTTCTCATTTGGACATCCCATCCGGTCTCATGTAAATTGTTGTCACACTCTGTGGTCCTGAAACAGCAGCAATTGATTGATGAACAGGGGGTTGAAAGCATCGAACATGTTCAACAGGCATGTTATCAGCATCACTAGATTTTAAATATTTATTCAAGATGGCAAATATCTGACTGTTCAGCACCTGAAATCTTCGAATGCGATCAACCATTCTTTTCAGGGGGATGCCCTTGACAACTTCATCCTTCCCATCAACTCTCTGAACTTTCAAGATATGATAGCAGAAGTCAAGAGCTTCAAAACGCCTCTGTTGACCAAGCAGCATAATCATGGCACACCCAGCCCAATTCAGCCCTTCACCAAACAGCATCTCAACAGTAAATTCATTCTCTCCGACTGGTATGCAATACACAAACTGCAAAGCACTCCATAACCTGTGGAATTCTGTGCACTCATCAACATTCATGACACCATTCATTGGAGGTGTGCCAGTCCAGATAGGATCATCCAGATATGATTTAACTTTGGTCAAAATAACCTGAAAAATTGACAATCCACAGCACAGTCGCTCTTTGGTAAGTAGATCTCCTTCACGAGCAATGGCTGCCTGTTTAGCTGTCCCCAGTCTCTCTACATTTGCAACAACTTGCAAAGGTGCATACTTTGCTTCAAGTCTTTTCAATTTCGTTTCAGGTTTTTCTCCATCTTTGCAATAAGGACGAGGTAATATGTTTTGAAATGGTGCTGCATTTAATAGGTCACACACTTCTTCCTGAGATAAACTCTGTTCAATCAGCATGCAAAATAATATAGCATTGCCAACTTCTCGAAAAGCTTCAAACATTTCTGTCTTCACGTCTGAATATTGGACAATGTCTGTCAGTTGTGCTTGGTAATAATGTAGGACTCCTGGAGAGCCATATTCATATAAAGGTAATTTGCACACCTTTGGCATTACATTCATCAGTGTAGAGGTGTACTGCAACAGCGTTCCTTGAATCAAGCTTTTAACTATTTTTAGAAGTTCTTCCATGACAACTGCAATTCCTTCATATCCAAGTAAGCGGCATATGGATCTAAAATGAGGAGCACCAACAAATCCACTGTACATTCCATATATAGTACTATTAGCAACATTCAGTGCTTTTGTACCAAAAAAATAATTGGGATGAGCAGCAGGGGGCTTATCCCTGGCAACTGGTTGAGTAAAAGTTATATCTTTAACTTTTACAAATCTATTAGTGGCTGCATTATAACAATAATTTGGAAGAAAATCAAAATTCAACTCCCAAAATACATGAAGGCAAATTCGGCCATAAGGAGCCAGGACATTATGATTGGCTTCTCGAAGCATAGAATCAAAATCATCTAAAGTTATATATTTTCCTAAAAGTTTATGAGCTAATTTATTTACATTTATTAATCCTTCTAGCTCAACAACTCCAGTAATATCGCCAGCCTCGAACCTACTTATTGCCAAGTCTAAAGATTTTTGCAAGGCAGCATTCACACGCTGAGCAATTAAGCGGTTCAGATCAATAGAACGACCGAGTAGTTGGACATGCCGCTGCTTTAGTAACGTTTCATAGCGATTTGCAGGGGGGTAATGGAAACAGGTACCATAACTAGCACATTCTGCACGGAATCTTTTGTCAAGAAGAATACTTCCAGCAAGATGCTTGTAATAGGCAAAAACTTGTTCTGACAATTTATACACCAGTTGATCAAAACATAAGTTGACCTCTGCTTCAACTTCATCATAGAGAAATTGTTTTTTAAATTTAGTGAGAGCATAAAATGCACTATCATTATATAAGTCTAAAGGATAAAGCACACACTCCATCATAGAAGAATCTTTTGTTTTTAATATATGATCTGCCAGAATCCAAGGCAAAGACATTTCAATCGGAAACTGAATTCTCTTGCCCATTGTCATTTCGAGGTAAAACTCACGATACCATAGAGCAGATAAATCACAACATTCTTGCAAAGTCTGGCTAAAGTTTTGCAAATAGTTCCAATAAAAAGATGATTTGTGGAAATTGTCAATGGCAATAAGGTAAGGACCATCAATGTCTTTTCTTAGAGTTCTTTTACCACCACTTTTATCAGCAATTAAGGATTCCAACATAGTTCTTACCATGTATAGTTGAGTACTAGAGGGGCCTACATTTCTACGAGGAACTTTAATTTCAAAACCATTTTCAGGATCTTTCTTGCCTTTTAGTGCAGGATCATCTTGAGGCTCACTTCCTCTCAACCAATCGGCACATGTTTCCCGAACAGAAAGAATTATGCTACGAATTAAATCTTTCTTATTTTTGACTGCTTTCCTCAATGGTTCTCTCAAAGTGACTTGGACAAATTCTTGCAGCTCAGCATATACATGCCTACGAATTGCATCGGTAAAAACTGTCTCCATTCGACTCATCAATACTTGCAGTCCTTTGATCATCGCAATCACTTCAATTAACCCAAATTTTTCATCATCACTGTAATTGTACCTGGTTGCCCTTTCATATTCTTCTGCTTCTTGAGGGCACTGCTTGTTTTGATGATGATCTGTAGGGTGCATCAACTTCCATGAATATAATTCAGTCACATGTGTACTCCAGTCGGATAGCAATTGTAATCCTCGGAGAGCTATCTCAGTCAATTCTTTATTCTCACTATCAGTGCGAGGAGTTTCTTTGACAGTCGTTGTGACTTCATTATTATGTCTCGCCAATTCACTAATGTAACGAACATATTCATCTCGAATAGTAGGGAGATGTTGCAGCAAATCCGATTGAGGGCTAGGGGAGCTGGAACTTGCTAATGGCCAGCGCGATTGATCATAATGAGGACTGCGTTTTATGTAATTAAAAGGAGCTATTTGCATGTCCCCAAACAATGGAACCATCTCCAACTGTTTGAATATCTTGTCAATTTTTGCAATGTTGACACGTTTCTTTTGATCCATCTTATTGATGTTTGATATTTCCCCATCCAAAAGGAAAAGAGTAAAGCCCATTACTTTCACGAGCATATGTTTTTCAGTGGGTAACATGTACATTTTATATTCATACATTTGTACAGCTATGTTTACGACATCTGCCATTAACTCTTCATAACCATTTATCTTTTCCAGATTTTCCTTCAGAGTATCCCTTATTTTGTTCTGAGTAGCAAGAAACATTGACAAATTCTGCGACTCCTGCAGAGCTTGGGAATCAGCCATAACCTTCAGAAACTGTGCTGCTCTCCTATAAGTAGCATAATCATTCTTCACACTAGACTTCATGTTCTTCAGTTCATCAAGAACTGCAAACATGTTTATAAATTTACCCAATGTTAATAAATAAGCTTCAGAAACGAAATCTTTTCTTTTCTCGATGTGACACAGGCGCTTCACTTCAGCACTAAATCTTTCGATAGCTCGTCTTTGAAAATACATGAAATTTAGTAGTTTGTTAACTTCGGGCGCCAAGACTTCCACAGTTTTTTCATAGATTTCAACGCGGTTTGGCTGCTCGTTCGATTTCGGTTGTGGAATGGCCCTCGAACAGCACCGCCAAGTGTAGAGCATAACAGCGTGTTCCTCGCCTTCTTCCAGCATCTCATTGAGTTCGGCGTGAACTGTGGCTTCCTCGATGTACTTAGCCAAACCTGTGATAAACGCATTTCGATCTTCAAAATTGGTGTCGAAATTGCAATGATACACAATGCTGCAGGGTTGTGCTTCTATACAAGGCTGCTGATCAGGCAACGGCAGCTCGTCCAGTACATCCACGTTCGAGAGAGCATCAGATAAGGATACCTTTTCCGCAGCCATCTCTTCCCTCATTTCATGGAATACTTACTAATTAAATATAAAGATCATTTTGCCCTTTATTTAGGAAACAAATGCAAATCTCTTGAACAGGATGTACTAGGGAGGAGAAAAAAATCACAAGCAAAACAATATAAACAAAAAATGTCAATAAGCACAAGCAGAGTTGAGAAACTCTCAATTTAGACGAAGGATTTAAACCTAATAATCGATATATCGAAATAAAAATCAAAAGTTGCTTTTAAAAATGTTCATGCTTCGTATATTTTAAATCATAATTTAAACATTTATTGATATAATTGAAATAATAAACTAAATTGATATAATTGAAATTATTTTTATAACTCAAAGAAACAAATAAAAATTTTGTCATATAAACTGTTTTTTTTTTTGACAACATGTATATAAAATGATTGCCGGTTAGATCTGGCTATCCTCTACCCTCATTGGATTGCTGGTTCTTGATTGGTAAGTTATAACTTGATTCTGATTAGCTTACCTCCGTATTCACCATTAACCTTGACCACGAGGTTAACTGAAAGTTCAAACACCATATAAGATTTGTCTGTGTGTTGAGTATGTAGTACCTATGCGAGCCTGGAACCTCAGTCCACAAAAGATTTGAAATATATATCCTAATGAGTGGCTTGGGCACACCAATATTAATGACTTTGTGTACAAGTTCACGAATCCAAACTCGATCAAAAGCTTTAGCAATATCGAGAGAAATTGCTAATGTATTTTTTTTATGTTGAAATGCATGGGTGATGATTTAACCTACTGTCATAAGTTGATGCGTTGTTGAATATGGTTTTCTGAGCCCGTTTTGTAATAGATAAGAATGTTATTGTTTTCTAAAAATTCATCTAGTTTATTTATATTAATTGCTTCGGTTATCTTGCTTACAGAGGGCAATAGACTAATATGTCTATAGCTTGAGGACTTGGATATAAACATTCTGAGAAAGGAAAAGTATCAAATCAAAGCTTTCCAATGCAATATATCAATTTTTAGTCACAAGCAAGAATTCATCAAGGACTCACTATTTAAGATGGCTTCCAATACATTTCCACTCAAGGTAGGAATCAAATATACAAACTATTGAACTATGTGTGCACCGATATATTCCTTGTACTTGGACCAAATTGGGCAAAAAACTGGGTGGGAGCCTTCGTAATTCAGAAGCAAGTCCAAGCAGAAGATCCTCGATACTTGTTACTCTCAGAGGTATTATTTCCCGCCGAGGACAATGAAATCAGACCCTATTTAATGTGTCCTTGTAACTTTTTCTGGTATTATATTCTTCTTTACCTCAGTAGAAATTTTTATATATCAAATTTTCGATAGTCTCAGGAGTTTTACAAAATAGGCAGATACAAAACGGTGTCAAAGGTGATGAGTTGTACTGCTTAATTAAACAGGATCTGCTTGTGAGAACGGACAACACAGTTTGTCATTGGTAAGCACAACATCCAAGACACTCGAAGGAATAGAACTCATCTCCTCATGAACCACACGCAAGTAACAGCGGAAAGCGCACGTAATCTGTCTTGATCATTTTGGCTTCTTTTTCTAACTTGATGCGTTTCTGCTTTCCTATATTCTGTCTCTTAACCTCAATAATGTCCGTCAAGCTTCCCCCAATATGCATACACAGCATACCAAGAAGAGTCCAGTAATGGACCTGTAATGGGAACCATCTTTTTCTCAGTATTGTACATGCCAATATAAGTCAAGATTGATCCTATCATGGGGACCAACGTTTCTCCAATGTAGGAAAGGCCAAGATAAGCCGATATTGGATTAACAGGGGATTCTTAGTGTTCCGCAATATGTCATTATTGGTCTTATATTGGCAGCCAAGTCATTCCCAGTCTTGGGTACGCCAATATAGGAAAAAAACAGGGAGCAAAATATAGTACAGCAAATTAAATCCAATATGGTCACTTATAATTCTAGGCTGTTTAGTTGCTCTTTTGTTTATTAAGAAATCACTTGCTTACTAATTAATATTAACTTTTATTCTTAATTTTAAAATTTTTGGAGTCCACATAATAACCGTTTAAGTCTTTATAAGTGTTAACAATGTTTGAAGTTTATCAGGTCTAGTAGTGATTTCAGAAAGCTGCTTCATTTGTAAATTTGATTTTTCTAATGTTTGTGATAACAATATTTCATTACCGTTAAAATTTGTTATCTATTTGAAATTAAAACTAAATTCCTAATAATTTTATTTTAGTGTCAGATAGCATTCCATTATTAATAAGCAAATTTTCCTTACAGTAAAATCGAGAACATATTCTCGACATTTACTTAGAAATTTATCCAAAAACATCTTTTTTCATTTCATACATTGCGATTGTGAGTGTATAGTGTTTTTATACTATTTTACATCTGAATAATAATAGTTTCTATTCAATTTAATGGCATTCTTCTTCCGTAAAGTTACGTTTTTATTAGAAATTCGAGTTACATAAAAAAATAGTTTAATTACTTAGCTACTCAAAAATACTAATAAATTAATCACTATATAAATTTCGGGAATGTATAAATTTTTTAATCTATAAACAATAATTCCTTTAAGACAATAATTTATTAAACAATTAAAATAACTATATTTTACCTACATTATATTGTACTGTGAATCACTGGTTAAGCAATAAAGATAAAGGAAATTTTAAAATATTATAACTGGTTTGTATTATAACTGGTAATATTATAACTGGTTAATAAATGCTTTCACTTAAATGAACATTCACAAGTTCGATTTAAAATATAACGCTTTTTAAATGATCAGGCTTAAAAATGTTTAGGTTTGAATATCCTCTTTAGCAAGTACTAATGGCTATGCATGTTGTTCATTAATTATTGTCGGGGTTTCCGTACCTCATTACTTTCGAATAAAAAATATTATGCTAAAACCGATTACGTGTTCGTAAATTACAACTTAAAGAATTTTACGTGGCAACAATGCGATCTTATCACATTTGCAGTATGGGTAATTATGACGTTATGCGGAATTGGTACTGCGATTCACAATGTTACCCCACAAATGCTGGAGAATACTTGGAGGGAGATCGAATCTCGTCTCGATGCGTTACGAGCCACGAGAGGAAGCCATGTGCGAATTCATTAATCTTTTTAAAATCTCTAATAAAATTCTTTGAGTTGTAATTTATGAGTACGTAATCGGTTTTTGTGTAATAGTTTTTTTCGAAAGTTATGAGGTACGGAAACCTCGTCAATAATTAGTGAACACCCTGTAAAAGTGTATACAATAGTATAGATAATATTTTTTTAATGGATCATAGCTAAAATATCTCTTTAAAATGATATTTTTCCTAGAATCATATTTTATATTTCCAAAATG